>JASANB010007973.1:0-60200 GCA_030248155.1 Sabatieria punctata
GAAGAAGCTTAGTTTCCGTAAACTTTGAATTTCGTAATCTATATATGTATGCATTTCTCTGTTGTTTTATACGACTCAAGTTTTTGTTTACCTGTCTGTCCTACCCAGTGGATGTTTTACTGTGGGATCGGGTTGTAAGCAATGGTTAAAAATAATAAAATTTGAACTTAAAAATTCCTAGAAATAGTAATTTAGATTAAAAAATCGCTCAAATCACAGCATCGGCTGAAATACAGTCAAAATAGATTAATGTTTTAGTAACGTTTTGTAAGCATTTGACAAAAAAAACACGAGTGACAAAATTTGCTTGAAAAACTCAGGAAAAGGGAATTGTCTTCGGTGTCCCGATCTTGCCCTTGCCGGTGGGACAGATCCCAGAACCCGACTACACACGTGTACGTACATACGTACAAAGTAAAAGATGTGTATGGGTAGTCCTCTCTGCTACTTCATTTACTACAACGCCACAATATACTAGGTAGTTCTTCCCAATACGTAACCGACCCGCGAGTAGAGTAGAATCAGTCTATTACCAGAAAGCGGCCAAGTTGCGCCAAAGAATACTCCTTGCAGAAGTGGCAGAGGTTTGCTGACCACTGCCAGTAACGCTGGGTCTCGAGGGTGGCAAACCACCATCACTTTCCACGGATACGGTGTCGCCCGACATACAGCTAAATAGAAACGTTCTCAGTCAACTCAATCATGGTAGCTGCTTTAATACTATCGTACTATTATTACAGTAACGCCATAAATGACAACGGTACACAGGGTAGTGGCACACTGTAAGGGCTGTCACATTGAACGGCTCGCAAGAGGGAGTGGCGTCCTTGTTGGGTGTGTGTCAACGTCCTTGTTGGGTGTAAAGAAACGAGTGCCCAAAGTAGCCCCAGTTGACTGTACTGTATCTACCGGATGCTACCGGACCGGTATACCGTACCACTACATTCGCCAATTTCATAATCTATTACATTACCGGCACCCATGGCCAAGGGTAGAGGTACCATATTTGAATTTTGGTACCACCTGGGGGCTTCAAAGTGTGGTGTCTTTTACTGTGGGGGGGGTGTCGCGCGAAAGTGGGCCCGCGTTTATTGTTTGTTGGTGGCTAGGTGGCGGTAGTATAGTAAATTTAATTTCTGTGGCCTTTTTGTTGTATGTTTCTATTATTTTTTTTGCGTGGGTGCTGGATTGCGGTGCTGCTTGTGGTGTGTCTAGGTTTTGCGGGTTGGTTTAGGTTAAGTTATGGTTCTTTCGTCATACATGGGCCGAAAAAATGGTTTGGAGGTAGTCAAAATCTGAAAAATTGGGGGTGGGCCTATGTACCGATTTGGGGAGTCGCGCCATTTTGGTGGGTGGGGAGGGTGGATCCAAAGTTGGGGTGGGCAAACCTAGACCCCTGCGGCCCATTTATTGCGACTTCCCCGATTTTCAAGCGTTATTGAACCGGATTTGCAGAGCCACCGAGCTCAGCAGAAGTGATAAAGAAAGAGGGGAGGGGAAATGGCTCAAACCGAGTGCTTTTGAGTTCTGTAAGCAATGAGGAGTCACCAAAGAAGTCGACTCGGTGTCTCAAGGCGCAGACTGCAGTTTCATGCGGCACAGTTTGCTTGATGCTTGATGCTTCTGCTTCCGGCCCTTACCGAGCATGGCTGTTGAAACAACTGAACAAAGACGATTGGTCTGATGTGGGTAGGTGACTGGGTGGGCCACTTTGAAAACCACTGACATTACGTTCTGTTGAATAAACGCTAAGTCTTTCAATAGATTTTGCCCAAAATTGGCAGGCATCTAAGTTACCCTTGGCACAATATTTTTCAGAAATTTGGTTTAATTCCGTTCACGTAGTCGCGTGCTACTAACGATCAAACGTAAGTGGGACCCACTGTATAATGGTACCGTTCGTTAGCCTGACTGAATTATAGGTACATATATTCCCTGCAAGCCGAAACAAAGTTACCTATCATGTATTTGAGTCGGACTTGAATAAGGCGAATAACACTTTTGTGCAGTTGTTTGCTCTCCAACTAGCTATGCGTAACAGTTAGGTAAAATTCCCACAAACTCCAACACACACAACTTTGGTTGGTCTATGTACCTAGCATATGTGGCAGTGTGCCAGGTTAATAACGAATCAATGAGTGCAGTGCAGGCAGCTGGATGTGCTGTGGGTGGGTGGAGTGCCGTGCGTTATTATTTATGCTAACTTGACGTAGGCCGGCCGCGTTCAGTGATACTGTATGGCATCAACTCTTGCACATCCTCCACTCCAAAAGTTATTGCTTTTGTTTTGTTTCAGTCAGACGGACGCACGTGTGCTGGCTGACCGCGCGTACGCTGCGCTATGTTCTATCGGCCAAGATGGTAACTGTCAGTACGTGGCCAGTGATATTGTCCGGTCACTGTCAGATTGGATCCAGTGTCACCAACGAGCTTTCCAGGTTTGTGACGCAAACTTTATTTGGCCGTATGACCAATCACAACGGATCTCTACTACAACTGCGTCATGGGCGTTGGTCAGTCAGCGTGAGACGATTATTATACCTGTGCGCTGTTTCGGTCGAACACACTTCCATTGCAGCAGTCATGCTTACAGCCTCACCCGCGGCTCAATGACTAATCGCCTAATCGGTCACGTTTATTTCGAACCACTTGCACTCCATTTACGGGACCTGCACGGTGCTCCCTTGTACTTTGTACTATCGCTTACAGGCCACTTAGCAAATCAAATAGACCGCTTCTAAGCCATAAGACACTTCTGAATGGTAAGGTCTTGTGCAAGAGTATGTTTTATGGCCTGACGAGAATGTTTTGGCCAATAAACGGTTTCCTTGTGTCACGCTAAACAATAAGGTTTGTGAGAGCGGCCTGCGATCATTTGCTACAGAATTCCCACAGCACGTTGTTTGACCTCTACCCACTCACCCATTTAGCTCTTTGTATGTGCCGCGTTTTGCTTGTGCGCGTCCAAATTTCTGTGCTTACTTCGGTCACTATACGACCCGCATAATCTGCCAACTTGCTTGAAGAACAGTGCTTGTAGCATCAGATGCAGCAGATTCTGTCTCTAAGTTTTGTCTTGGACTAAACCAAAATTTGTTGCCTTCCTTTCACTTTTTTCTGCTCTGGGTTTTTCGGTCGCTTCTAAAAAGTGTTCACACGGGAGACAGTCAACTGGACCACCAGATGTTGCGAGCAATTAGTGCGAGCTACACTGCAACTGCAACAGACAGCCAGTGGCGCTGGTGGCAGACCGACTGAGCTCTTCTAATCGTAATCTTGTAGCGAGTCAAATGGAGGGCGGCAGTTCGCAAGCCAAAGAAGTCTCTGTGCAGGTGCTAATTATCCTCCATCGCGTGGCGCCTCATCCGCGTAGTCGCCGGTCGAACAGCGATCAGAGTATTCATTAGCGTACCTGTTGGCCCGTTAAAGCGGCACGCGAGCTATTGCTTCTGATCGTCATCTACCGCTGACCGGCGCTGTATCCGTTTGGTTGCATTCTCTGGATGTTTGCTCTCTGCCTAGCTTCTACTTGCTCACATTTATTTGCGCCGGCCTATTTATTATTGGCCAGCACCAATACAATCCCGCTCACTTAATGTATCTGTTGCTGTGTTATAATTTTAGCTGGTCTTTCACTCGAACCAATCTGCTGCAGTGCCGGTCTGTGTGTGGCCGTGGTTGGCCTTAGTCATGTCATTCGTGCGCTCGGATGAAGGCAATAATTTTTTCATATGGGAATGGTAGAGCAACCTTGTCTGCTGATTCTCCAAGACCTTGGCACTCTGAACTAACAGGGTGTCGATACTTGATGTTTTGTGCGCAAAAGAACTCTAATTCATGATTAGGTCTTGTTGAGCACACTAAACCTTGAACCTTTTTCTATGTGCCGAACACCTCCGTGTCCTAATGGCTAGGACGCAGCTTCTGTGTGCTGGTACGCACTGCCCTTGTCCACTCGGCAATCTGACACTCATTATTTGCTTTAGACCCAATTGGGTCTTTATCTGTGTGTGGGAAAACGGATGCCGTTAGTAGTCAGTTTGGGCCACCATCGCAGCTCCTTTCTTTGCCGCTCTCTAGTGTTGTTTTTTAGTTCAGATTGAGCATAAGTGTAATGGTTGTTTTGATTGTTGTGATGAGCTGTAATCGCCGCCTCAAACGAGCCCTGTCCAGATGACCTGTCTTGACCCTTACGTCAGCTGTGGGGACTCACAATTTTCGATTTACGGCTCTCTGTTGATCTTGATCGGTCTGTAAATTGGCGCGCTGATTAGAGGGACGACATGACAAGGCGGCCTCGTAACAGTTTACTTGCGGTCGTCATGCCGTTGCAGCGCCGATTGTGCGTCTGTTAATCGTGGATGCCGTCCGTCACTGACCTCAAATTCAGCTCCATTCACTGCTCACCTCATCGTGTACGCCAGTCTGGGCTGGTTTCCGATTTTTTGTTGTCACAACCAGTTTCAGTGCCTCCTCCGTTGGTCGCACTGATGAATGCGCGTTGAGCCTATCAACCGGTTTCACTCCCTCTTCATTATTTGTTGCCACTGTTTTGCTTACTCCTCTACATAGTTGTTGAGCGTGTTTTTAAAAACCTTTATCATAGACTTGGGTTTAGCTCTCACCCACGCAACCATTAGTTATGTTTGCCGTGCCACAAAGTGCGCGTAAGTTCGGCGCCGGCTTGGGCGGCTTCTTTGTCTGTGGCGCATTGCTGCAATACTACGCAGCTTTTGATCAATGAGTTCTTTTGCGCCTCTACGTCCTGTACGAACGGTCGCGTGCCAACGCATCTTAGTTTATTTATTAGTTTAGACCGTGTGTCGGCTCTTTCAAAACTTTCTTAGCGGCGCGTCAGGCCAGGGCATCTGTTTGCCGGCGGCTTTTGTGTTGTTTCAGAGCAGTTTTTGTGGTGCTTCGGCAAATGTTTACAACGTGCGCCTCCTTTCAGACGGTCTAATCGATTCGTGAGTCCTCTCCTTCAGCTCGTGGCATTCTTGCTGTGCCATGCTCAAGTACCAGGTACGCACGCTGACAAGGGGAGGCCACAGTAGAAGGTCGATTTTCGACGATGACACCCTGCCCTCCAGTCTCAGTCAAGGTTAGATGCTGTGTGTGCTTGTAGTGTTTAGTGGTTGTGTGCGTTTTAGGGTCTCTCACACACAGTATGGTCTCTCCCTCTAGCAGCACTTGGTCGAGCGATGCCAGTTTCCGACTGAGAGGACGCAGTTCGTCGGTATCCAGTCTCAGCTCTGCAGGCAGTTCTACAGAGTCTCCGCTAGAATGGGTACGCTTTTTTGCACTCTGCACCTCTGCACCAGCTTTTATAGTCTGCCTAGGTTTGCTGACTAATCAGTAGGTTGTCTGCAATGCGGTGTAGGGTTGATGATGAGCGGCACCAAATGAAAGCGTGCCAAAGTCAGCGTGATATCTAACCTTGGCGTTCTTTCTACTACTTTCAACCGATCTTTATCACTGTGACTCTAGCATTTGGCACACACAAAGTAACCGGTCGGCAACCGATTATTTACCGCCGTCATCGTTTTGAGTTGTAATTGGCCGAGTCTACTTTTTGGCCCGTTGCGTCCTGTCCGGAACGCAGCATCACTCAGATGCGGTGACGCATGTCTGGTTTTTTCACCGCGGCACCAGTTGTCTGCGTCTGCTTGGCTTTGATTAGCGTCCGATTCCGTGCCAATAGTGCGGATGCCGCAAGTGCAGTCCATTGCTTGTTGGGGTGCCGTCTTGATGGGTTAACCGCGCCCCAAACAAATTGCTCGATCGCCACTGAAAACAATGACAGGTGCGGGTGATGGACGGCACTTCCGGGCGGGCGGCGCATTCAATAAGCCCAGCAGACTGGTTGCGCTGCTTTCAGGGCACAGTCAAGGTGCACACACAAGCACTGAGGGCAGACACTGACTACAAAACTGTCTTCATCAGCACCGCTTCCACGGCCGCCGACCTCGTACGGATGATTCTGGCCAAGTTCAGATTGGGCAATAAAGACCCCAAACTCTACTACATCGCCATGGAGATAAAAACTAAAGCAGAAGGTGCGCGCTCATTCTTAAGATCGGTATAAAAATGAACTGCTACCAGTGCTGCGGTGGAACTGGCCTTTTGGCTATTGCAGCTGTCTATTCTTGAACGCTCACGCCTTCCTTCTCTCTATGTTTAGGTGTTGAGGTTGAAAATGAGTTGGTTCTCGATGCTACTTCAAAGCCGTTAGAATTGCAAGCGTGCCATCCTCGCGAAAAGTCCCGGTTCGTGCTAAAAACCCAACCGGGAGCGTTGGTGCGCGTGTATGATTACTGCATTTCCCCTGAAGTAATTGAACTGTGACTACTTGGTCAGATAGACTGTTAGCTTAGTTAAACAAATTGTTTCAGTCGAATTACAAAAGCATATTGATTTCGAGACAAACAACGTGTTCTGAAGCCGTTTCACTGGTTTTGCAATGTCAGAAGTTAGCTTATAACACAGATGCCTTCGTTCTGGTCAGCGTAGATACAAGGAGTGGCTGTGAGTTGGCATGGCCTGTCTACCTGTGCGTGCATGTGATGCGCCGTATTTAGACGAGTATCTGCTTCCCCCGGATAGCATTCTGCTGTCGCTGATTAATTTATCTCAAGAGACTGCTCATCAGGTTCATCTGAGACCGCTGTCAGTGGCCAGGTTATCCTTGATGTCCGACGTTTCGAGTGGCAGGTCTGTTCGCTTCCCTTCTCTCATCTCCAACCGGCCCATACTGGAGATGGAACATCTGACTGCCTCAGTCCAACGTCGCTGTTTGTGAATACTGAACAAAGTCTTAAACGATTGATCGCTTTCATTCATGTAATTATAGCCTTACTTTAATTTTAGTACGTACTTTTTTTGCTATTTATCTCTCATACAGTATCTCGTTATACAGTTTTTGCTAGTTTTTTCTGCAGATACGTAAGTCATAGTACCGAGTTACCTGTTTTGATTGTTTGCAATGAAACAAAGAGACAAGCGGCAATAAATTAAGCGTCACTTGCTACTACTATGTGGTATTGGTATAGATCGAGGACCTTCCACTTCAACAATTTTTACCCTTAAAACCAAAACAGTCAAACTTTAGTAGTCTAGAACAATGGCTGATATCTGTCGTTGGCATATGGGTCATCCGCCGAAGGGGGAGAGGGTTGGTAGATCTGGCGTCGGTCGCGGGGCTGGCAATTTTTTGTTGTTCCGGCGGCGAGTCGGTGGTGCCGAATTGTCCGGCTCATACATGCAACACGTCATCCGTCAAAGGGGTAGGGGTCTGAGCCAATCTTGGGAGGGGGTCGGGCACTAACAACGCTCAAAAATCGCAATTTTTCGGCTAAAAGCGCTAATTTCGGCTGAAAAACCGCTAAAGGTGCTGTTTTTCAGGCGATTTTGGCAATTTTTCGGCTAAAAGCGCCAATTTCGGCTGAAAAACCGCTAAAGGTGCTGTTTTTCAGGCGATTTTGGCAATTTTTGTGTCTGAAATTGCAAAAATTCGCTCAAAAAATTACGAGAATATCGCAGGGGGAGGGTCGGAAAAATCGTCTCGGGGAGGGCGGTCCCCATCCGGACCCTTTCTTTTCCTTACCGAATCAAGAAGCACATCGTTCGTCATTTTTCCGATCCCACTCAGCCTCGCGACATTTACGCGGTCACTACAGAAGCTGTCAAGTATTATCTACAACACCGAGCAGGCAATCAATAATTCTCTCGAACCTTGTTCGTCTCCCTCTTCTACTCCCAAGCAGCGCACGTCCGCCGGTTCCTCTACCCCTCCCACTCCCACATGTCACAACTGCAACAAGTCGGCTGGGTCATATGCTCGTCACTGCTGTTTACAACCCGCCTCTTCCAGGTCTACTCCTGCCAAGTCTACTTGCATCCCCTGTTCAACCGGTCGTTCGTTGCATCGAGCTTCAGTCACCTCGCCCTCGGACGTATCAAAGTCACCAGTTCGTCAATCACCGTCGCCAGCCAGCCGTGTCTATACGTAGCTTCCGGCACTGTCAAATGGTTCAATCCTGTCATCGGCTACGGTTTCATTACACGCTCCGACAACGGCCAAGACTGTTTTGTACACGCATCATCTGTGCTCTCTCACCATTCATCTTATTCGGCTCCACAGTTACTCCCTAGCCAAGTCCATTTTGATGTCACCCCTGATCCTTTCGACCTGTCCGATTGCGCTGTCAATGTCTTATGTTCCCTATTTCTTCTCCTATTTCCTGTGATTCCGGACGATCGTTAGGCACAGATAAGGCCCCGATTCGACGCACAAATTCAGCAAAATTCACAAATCCTCCCAAACTAACCCTAGCCCCCAAATCAACATTTTCCTTCAAAATGGGAAAAAAGCACCCAAAATTTGGAAGGAATCCCCCAACCTTAGGGAGGGGGGTGACGCGAAGGGGGTATGAACGACCGGGGGTGGGGTATTGGCCGGCGATGGGGGAATAAACCCCCCTCACCCCCCGGCCCATGTATACAACCGGCGGCCAGCCGTCTTGGCCGTATATATACGACAAGTCACCAAGACTGTTGGCCGCCGGTTGCATACATGGGCCGGGAGGGTGAGGGGTTTACCTCCCTCGCCGGCCAACACCCCACCCTCGGTCGTTTACCCCTTTCGTCCACCCCCGGAGGGAGAAAATTTTCGTTTTTAGGCGTTTTTTGGACTTTTGTGGCGTTTTTAGGCGTTTTTTGGACCCCCCCCCCCCGAGACTACTTCCACACCCCCTCCGGATTTTTTACTGTAGCGTGAATTTTTGAAAACCATTGGCCATACCTAGTGGACAAAAGAAAGGTGTAGCAAACCAGGCAGCGATGAGCAAGCAGTCAGCACGGCAGAGAAGCGGCGACGTCCGTCCGCGACAGTTGGTTTGAATTTGCCGGTCAAATCTGTGCTGCCCTGTGCTGCGCCGCGGGCTGACTGCGAATGCGCGCCCCGCAGGGGCCGTTGAGATAGGGAGATCACTACTTGCGCCGACTAGTGTTTCAAGTATAGATCATTTTTGCCATTTTTTGTTTAAAGAGGACCACCGTCCAGGGGCTTGAACGAAGATTGTTATATTTATGCTTAATCGATAGCAAATTGTCATATCTACCCATATGCTCTTGGACAGACATATCTGTCAGTGGACTCGAATGTTACGATTGTTTTAGTAAGGGGATGTCGCGACAGCGCATTTTTCTTTTTCCATTTTTTAACTTGTTCAAAGATCTCTGAAAGTAAATAAGCCAGAATATGCATCTAAGGTAGACCTACTCACATAGTAAGAGTGGTAGCTATCTTTCAAAAGATGACCTAGAAAACTTCTTTTTTCTATTTTTTCATAGTTTAAAAAAGGCCACGGTCCTGGGGTTTCGATAATCCTCCTTCTAACTGTGCTTGTTCTGTAGCTAGGGTAATGATCTAGCGATCTGGCCTTGGGGAACGAATGTACGTCCATACGTATGAATTTTATAGCAAGTTTTCTAAGTGGGGTTCCGGGGGAAATTGGCAGATTTATCGATGAAGTAAATCGATATGCGCGTAATCTGAGGTATCAACATGCAGTAATTGGTTGCGGATGTGCTGGTGTGTTAGTTTTGTAAAACAATAATGTAAAAGTCAAAAGCAGTTGTTCGATACCGCATTCGGTCATATTTGTTAAAGATTTACAATTTGGGTGCGCACGTTTAACAGGATTTCAATCTTCTTCCGAGACCAAAAGCAGCATACATGTACTAGGGGGGGTTTGGGGGGGGGTTACCCCCCCTGCCGGAAAGGCCAAACCCCCCCACCCCCCCACCCCCCCCCCCCCCCCCCCGAGACAGGTTAAGGGACCCCTCCCCCCGACCAAAAAATACAAGTCGTGTTAGTGGCTCCAGTATTAACAAACTGGGTCAGAAATCACTAATTTTCAGCCTAAAATTCACTTGAAAAGCCTTTGGAAACCGAATTTGGCGTTTCCACTGCTGATATTGAAGAAAAATCGGTGTTTTTGGAAGCTCTTTTTGTCATTTTTTGCTTGTTTTTAGCTTTAAAACGCTATTTGGCAGCTTAAAATAGCGATTTTTAGCGTCCTTTTTGAAAAAAACGTGCTAAAAACGCATTTCTAGGCGTTTTGGAGCTTTTTGAAATTTGGGACCCCCCACCTGGGCTAAACCCCCCCCCCCCCCTCGACCCCCCACCTGAGGAAACCCCCCCCCCCTACCCCCCTCCCCCCAGGTCGGCCCGGAGCTGTTACATGTATGAAAAGCAGAACACATATCTGAGGTGGGAGCGAGGGATGCAAATGGTATTCGGTATTATTTGGTATTTTTTGAGAAATGGTATTATTTGGTATTTGGTATTTTTGTATACCAAATAATACCGGATAGTTTAAATAACAGAATTACTTGGACTTTCAGCTAATTAATACCTAGTAATTCATTCAGCTTATTTTGCGATCGTTGTATGTTTTTTTTTACTAAAACATTTGAGCTCATTTTCCTGTTTATTTCCTTTCGCTTAAGACAGTAAGAAAATGGGTAATATGGATTCGGACCCCCGGACCCCCGGACCCCCACCGAATTCGGACCCCCAGCCTGGTACGGAAACAACGGTTTGTGGATTCGGAACCCCACCCTGGGACCGTAGTTTAATTATCCCGAAATTTTGTTTGCAAATTTCGGGGCACATTTGGACACGTCGGTACGCGGACCATTCCCCCCATCCGCCGACCACACCACCCTAACTTTATTAGGGCTCAGTTTCAAGCTGATGCTTAGGTTCAGGCTGAGGGATTGAGCTGATGCTTAGGTTCAGGCTCAGGGATTGAGCCGGCAATCGGTTTCTTCAAGCTCTGATTTTATAAATTACTGTAATGCGGTAAATTCGTTCATATAATCATTATGTAATGACTTTGCGTAACGTATTTCCCAGCAAACTGCACGTCATAGAAATAAATTAAGCATCGGCTAAACGATTGTCAAAAATGCTTGACTTGGTGGTGAGTAAAAAAAGCTGCGTAACAGTTAAAGCGGAAGGTCAACATTGAGCATTACAGTGAACAAATAAACTTGCACAAAAAATTGAGTCCAACAAAGTATTTCTCAGATAAAAATAATTTAAATATAATGAAAAATACCATACGGCAGGTAGGAGAGCAAAAAACTGACTTCTTCACACTGTCGCTGAGCTCCACTGAAAGTACATCAAATCTGAATAAAAATTGTGCTAGAAATCTTTACTAGCGATGGAGCTACTGTATATATGAATCTAAAACTCATCATAGTCAGGGTCGTGGCAATCTGTTGATCCAAAATCCCCTGACATGCCCCCGAATTTGCCTGCCCAACCAGATGCGAGGAAATTTTGAAAATTGCGTTTGAAAGGCCGTCTGAGCATACAACTAACAGTTTTAGTAGTTTGAAGAGGTTTGGTTCGGCCGCCCAACCAGGGCTAAAATTTTCTAAAAAAATCAACCTTCAAAAACGCGTAAGAAAGGCATTCTGACCACAGAACTAACAGGTTTAGTAGTTTGAAGAGGTTGGTTGGGCCGTCCAACCAGGGCGAGAAAATTTTTGAAAAATTACCCTTCTAAAACGCACTGATGTGGTCTGAATTACATGCGCTTTCATTGCTGGTTCTACAACCTACTGAATGCATGTTTTTATGTAGTGACGCACCGCAATTTGCGCTGATAAGTCCCAAAATTCCATGACAAATTTTAAATCCCCTCACCGAATCCGAACCCTGATAGTATTGGGGGAATTGAAATGCCGTTGTTGAACACAGTAACCGAGACTACATTGTATCTCTTTCGCTCGAAAGGAGCATCACATTGGTTCCACAGTACAGTAGTTAGTATATTCGTACGCGCTACTGTTGCTAAGTAAATTATAATTATCATTTGAATAATACTTTTTAGAAATTTACTAATACAAGTAAATTATAGTTTGAATTATATTAAAAGTGAATCTTTGCCTTAAGTAAATTATAAGTATAATTTCAATTATTTTTTTAGAAATTTACTAATACAAGTAAATTATAATTAAATAATATTTCAAATTAATTTACTTAGAATAGAAACAGTAGTACGCGCGCATGTACATAGGTAGACCAATAATAACGAAGTATTTAAAAAGATTTATCGTACTTATGCTACACAAGGAAATATGTAATCACACCATACGGCAATATCGAATCAAGTATAAAGTGCCCGAACAGAGTTGCGTCAGTACTCCAATCTACCAGAGAGAATTTGCGACCAGACGCACTAGCACAGATCATACCCTAAAATAGAAGAAGTAAAGTGAAAATCGGTACCGGAAGATCAGAAGAGATCATACACTAAAATAGGAGAAATAAAGTGAAAATTGGTACCGGAAGAACAGCAGAGATCATACACTAAAATAGAAGAAATAAAGTGAAAATTGGTATGGAAGAAACTTGAATTGCAGCTTGAAACTGAGGCCTAAAGTTAGGGTGCTCGGTGGATGGGGGAATGGTCCGCGTACCGAGGTGTCCAAATGTGCCCCATAATTTTCCAAATATAATTTCGTGAAATTTAAACTACGGCCTAGGTGGGGTTCCGAATCTTAAAAACCATTTTTCCGTACCAGGCTGGGGGTCCGAATTCGGTGGGGGTCCGGGGGTCCGGGGGTCCGAATCCATATTACCAGAAAATGGATTAGAACTGTTTATAAAGCTGTAATCAAAATTCTTAAAATTGATGTTTGAACTGAATGTTCCATTTTTGTCCAAACTTCTTTCTTAACCTGGGCCGTGTAGGTACATCGGAGATCGTACATGTGCATGGTCGGCGGCTCAGGGGAACAGCCAGATCTCCGTGCGTAGCTGCCTGGGGTTAGGTGTAGCTGGGGGGGGGGAAATCAGGGAAGGTCAGAAATGGATTATTATACATTAATTAATTAACTTCCTTATGACTATGCGACTCCGGAACGTGCCCTATACTGAGGCGTTGCGTACCCCTAGGGGTATTTTTATATTTCGCAAAACAGGCCCCCCCCCGTCGTGCACTGTACTGATGCGTCTCTAGGGGTATTTTTATATTTTTAAAACAGGCCCTCCGGAGCGTGCCTATACTGATGCGTCCCCTAGGGGTATTTTTATATTTTTAAAACAGGCCCTCCGGAGCGTTCCCTATAGGCCTACTGATGCGTCCCCTAGGGGTATTTTTATATTTTTAAAACAGGCCCTCTGGAGCGTGGCTATACTGATGCGTACCCCTAGGGGTATTTTTATATTTGGAAAACCGGCTATCCGGAACGTACCTATACTGATGCGTCCCTCTAGGGGTATTTTTATATTTGGAAAACAGGCCATCCGGAGCGTGCCTATACTGATGCGTCTCTAGGGGTACTTTTATATTTGGCAAAACAGGCCCCTCGGGGCGTGCCCTATGCTGATTTAGTGATCATTAGACTCGCCAGGCGAAGAGCTTTCAAATGATATATGACATGACCATTTTGGACGATTTTGAAATTTTGGAATTTTGCCAATAAAATTTTCGATAATTGATATTCATCGATAGAATTCGTTTGTTTGTTTGTTTGTTTGTTTGTTTATGAGTTCCACTGTCCTTTCGGACAGCTCAGGACACCCCTCGCTCTTTTCAGAGCCCTTCAATGGGGTAGCCCTGTCTACAAACAACCCTCCCCTTTGCTGCCATTGGGTGCAACGGCAGCGCCGGTTCGGTTCCCATTTACCTACTGGCCATCACCGGCTTTCGGCGGTCTGGGTTGGGCTTTACGTCGACTACTTCCAGTCGCTTCGACCGGTTTCGAACCCACAAACAACCGCTCTCACGGATGCCGGGGCCGCCGTGACACACGGGATAGCGTAAACTATCCGTGGCCAAGACGCGACTTCGTTGATTTATAATTAATTATGATCATTAAACACATTAATTTCTGTTTGGGATCGGTTCCTGATTCCCCCCCCCCAGCTACACCTGATCCGTTGCCTGGATATGGGTGCAAATTTTCGGTGGGAAATTCAAAATTTACGGGCTTAAATTTTTGCCCAAAATTTTGTCGAAAAATTCGAAATTTTCGGATAAAATTAAAAAAATTGGGGTAAAAATCAAAATTTTCAATGAAAAATTGCCAAAAAACCACTTTTCTGACAGAAACATGTCAAAAAAATCGAAATTTTCTGGGGAAATTTGAAAAAATTGGGGTTTGGTGCGTAGTTGCCTGGAGGAAGGGTGCGTAGTTGCCAAAATTGATTTCTGTGGCCTAAAAACGTATCCTCTAGCAACGTTTGGTAGATTTTTATTTTCGTCCCCCCTGGGCACCCCCATGTACATGTTTGTCGGAGATGCTTCCTATGACTGAAAAGCCCTTATTTCCTATGACTGAAAAGCTCAATATAACATTCAGTAATTAGATGTTGATATGTAAAATAATAATCAAGAGATCGTCAGCAGTCATTTGATACCACATTCGGTCGTCTGTGTTCAAAATTTGCAATTCGAGCCATGTTTGAATCCAGCCCGGCTGCATCTGATTCGATCCATGATTCCTAGTGCGCATTATATTCGGGTGCCAAATACTCTCCTCGCCCCGATTCCCGGAAAATAGGGCACGCGTGGACTCAACTGGGGAGATCAGATCACTCGAAGAAGAATAGCTTATACATCCTAATAGTACAAACAAACCAATCTGAGCAGAACAAAAACAGCAAACAAAAAGAAGAACAATGTTTTTGATTTTGATTGTTTTTGCTGTGATCTGATCTCCCCAGTTGAGTGAGACGACGCGTGCCCTATTTTCCGGGAATCGAGGAGAGGAGAGTTTGTTTGTTTGTTTGTTTAATTTCTCGCCCTGGCCATCAGCGATTAGCTCTTGATATCAGGCCAACAGACGCACCTTTTTGTATGGCAGAGTGGGGCGTTACCTAACACAAGATGTTCGGGACATCTTGATAAGGGGGAGAGTAGTAGAGGTGGGTAGAGTAAGGCATCAGAGGTAAGGTGACTTGGAAGAAGATCTTGACTAGCTAAGACATCCATAAGCTCTTCATCGACGGCAGTAAGAGGACGCAGAGTGGTAATCCAGGTTGATGAATGGAACCAGACCATCAGCAATAGGGAGACGCGAGGGGCTGAAAAGCGTTAGAGACAATAAGTTAGGAAGGTGCTGATCAGGCAAGTGAACGAGTGGGAGAAAAGCCACATCAGTGAACCATTCGTTGAGTCAAGAAGGCAGCTCAACCTTGCGGTGACAGAGACTCGGGAATTATAGATGAGAAGATGCAGAAAGAAATGCATCAGTATAAGAGAAAATGAGCTGGGTGCAAAAGTGCACGCACACATATTCAGGAGGTGAGATAAGGCAAGTGTGGCCACCAGATCTTCAGCACTCTATACCATACATCAATGATGCGAATGTTGAAAGAGTCTTGCGACCCTTGCGAGGATGCTGGGACGTTAATGCAGATGGGAACTGCACACCAACTACCTCAAAGAGGCACGTCCCGGATTGGATTTGAGGAAATATGAATATGTATAGGGATATATAAGAATTTGACAGAAAGAGGTTGGAAGAAGTGATTGGCCGAAAGAGGAGTCGGCGTTAGCAGTAAAGCAGCTTTGACTTGCAAGGCAAACCAAGCCTGCCTTACTCCCCCCTCCACTGCGGGGAAGTCCCTACTCGTGGGAGGGAGAGGAGAGTATTTGGGCACCCAAATATAATGCGTGCTTGCTAGGATTGACTGACTTATTTTGAACGGGTTCTTGAAGGCTAAATTTTTAAAATTTAATGACGATTTATGGGCCAGTTGCCCTGAGATTCCTCTTGTTGACGAAATAAATACAAATAGTTTAGATTAGAAAAATAGATTAGAAGATCTCTTTCTGATTATACCGGTGCAGTCCATCTTTCTGTGATTGTAGATTGAAGATGCGGTTGTGTCGGTTGTTGCTGAAGAATCCGGTCAACCCGATTGTGTTTCCGGGCAGCAGAGCTCCCAACCAGGTACAGCAGCCGGGCATGTGGCAAGACCCGGTCTGGGGCTACTTCGAGTCGCACGGAAAGATGGAGTTTGAGCCGGGAGAGGTGTACAACATGACAGACAAAGACAAAGAGTTGGTGCTGCACCGGTACCGAGTGAAGGAAATTCTAAAGAAAGAGTACTTGCGACGCGAGTACGACCCGCTGCGGTTCAGATACACCAGCGGAGTTGTGGTGTGTTGGTTGTGTGAGAAGATATTACTTTAGATGCACTCAGTGTTTAGATGGATCCGGCAATGTTCCGTTGGTACGCTGCCGACATGAGTCAAGTCGAACACTTTCGCTACACACCCAGAACTGTTTTTTTGCAACTTGGACTGGGAATTATTGGCTCTATTATGTTGATGCGCATCATGTTCTTGATTAAGGTCTGTTACTTCTGATTCACCCGTCACCTGTTCAGTTCGGATAGGGTACAGCTCGGTGTGGCCGGTTGTGTGTATGTCCCGTTTCGGTGCATGGCCGGTTCTGTGTGGGCCGGTTCGGTTGTTGTTGTTGTTGTAGGTTTTTGCCCTTTCGGACTAGGAGTACCCAACTACCATATAGCAGGAAGAGACACAAGGTTCGGCAGCCTCCTTAACAACAACGGTCAGGAGTTGTCCATGGAAACCGACTAGGCCTGGGGCCTCTTTCACACCAGGGCGCACCAAGCGGACGTTGGGAGCCTACATCACCATGTCGTCAACGCGTCAGTCAACGAACCACGGGGGTCGCTAAATGGACCACATAGGTCTGATCGTAGGGTCGTAAGGTCCCCCCGCACATCGGATCGGAAAGGTCACATCATTGCACAGGCATCAGTTAAGCAATTGTTTGTATGGCAAAGCAAATTGAGTTAGTCAGTTGCCTGTACTTAACGCCTGTTAACTGAACCTGCCAAATTTTATGGTGTAATTTGGTAATGGATGATAGAATTAGATAATTTTGGACTGGTGGCTGATCTACGTAGCCGCAACGCAATCAAATTATTTATTTTTGTACTGCTGTTTGATACAAATTTGTGCGAGTATAGGTCATACATGTAACAGCTCCGGGCCGACCTGGGGGTAGGGGATTTTCCTCAGGTGCGGGGTCGAGGGGGGGTTTCGCCCAGAGGGGGGTCCAAAATTTCAAAAAGCTCCAAAACGCCTGGAAATGCGTTTTTAGCACGTTTTTTTTCAGTAAGGACGCTAAAAATCACTTTTAAGCTGCCAAAATAGCGTTTTAGAGCTAAAAACAAGCAAAAAATGACAAAAAGGGCTTCCAAAAACCCCAATTTCTCTTAAATATCAGCAGTGGAAACGCCAAATTCGGTTTCCAAAGGCTTTTCAAACGAATTTTAGGTTTACTGTCTCTACAATATAATACAAAGCCCAATGCAGAGGTCGTCTCTGTGGTAGAGCAACTCACACAAACCAAACACTGAACACTCACACCGAACGGACCAACACCGAAACGGGAGACACACAAACGGGCGGCCACACCGAACCTGGCGGCACCCGTTCAGTTCACGTGCCAGCTGATTTTATTCGTTTTAGGAAATGGCTGACGACAAGTGTGCGAGTGGCGAAATTTTGTGGTGGGATCGCGTGACGGGCCGACAATTCTTTGTGGCTGGCGATTCGCGCCCGTCACCTCAATGGGTGGATACACCCTACTGGTAGAGCAGACTTGTATAAACGTTAGTATAGTGATTAAATAGGTCTGTCAATATGTACACTAAACTGCGTGTGTGATAGGTGATAGATAAACTGGAAGTGCACTGTCGATTCTAATTGGGTGTGGTATTTGTCCTATTTGTACTTTAGTTTTCCCTCAACTTCGTTTTCCATCTGTTCTGCTCTTTCATATGGCATCAAGAAAAGTTATTCTGAATGAGACGCGTGAACTGATTGATAATAAGCAGTACAAGGAAGCGTTAGAAAAATGCGAGGTTGGTTATTTGCTTTTAAGTTGCGAAACGTCTCACCAGCTTTTCAGGAGCTGGCTGCGCAGCGACCAGATTACATGGTTCTTCTGTTTGTTGGTCTGTGCAGTGCCGAGTTGGCAGACTACGGCCGTGCCGCGTCTTCATACCAGAACGCCATCAAATTAGATGACGGCAGACCTCAAGCTTGGCAGGTGCGTTAGTTGCGTCTGCGTGGTGTGTTAGTCTTGGCTTTATTTAGGGACTACTGAAGTTATACGAGGGTGCCCATATCGATGACAATGAACAGTGTTTACACTGCTGTCGAAAATTGAAACAGTTGATCAGGTACCTACCATTATTTGTACGTGCTTACGAGCACTATTTGCGAAAATCTATGGATTTAGTGATTCTTCTAAGATAGTTGACTGCGAGTTGATTGAAGTGAAGTGTCTGTTGCGTCTGAAGAGGTGGAGCGAAGCAGCTGACGTAATCCGGCGTACTGATGCTGAGTCTTTGGCGTTTCATCAAGTTGTATTGGACGTGCTGCTGCCCGTTGATGTCACTTCCTTGGATAGAGAAGCAGCAGAAATGGCAAGAAACGTTATTTTGCTTAGACTGTTTATTCTATTGGTTACTTTTAAGCTGGTTACTTCTATTGATTTTCTGGTTGATCAGTCCTCTGATAGCGACAGAAAAGCTGTTTTGCTACAAAACATGTTAGACGTGCAGTTACAGGTAAGACGTAACAGCCGAGTTGAACCACCTAACACGACCAACTGCATAATCTTTTGGTTGTCTTTTCAATTATGTCGATGTAAGTATCACTTAATCTGAGAGGTTCTTTCTTCATGCAACAGGAGGACAGGAGGTCTGTCTCACACATGTAACAGGGGGTCTGAAGATCTCCCCTACCCGACTTAGGCCAGACGCCCCCCGCCCCCGAGACGATTTTTCCGACCCCCCTCCGGTTTTTCTGGCAAGCAATTTTTTAGCAAATTTTTGCGATTTTTTGCAATTTCTGACACAAAAATTGTCAAAAACGCCCTTAGAATCGCACTTTTTAGCTGTATTTCAGCCAAAATTAGCGATTTTTGACGATTTTTGCCGAAAAATTCAGATTTTTCCGATTTTTGAGCGTTTTTTAGTGCCCAATCACCCTTCCAAAATTTGGGCTCAGACCCCCCCGGCAGGCGCCAGACCCACCAACCCTCTCCCCCTTCGGCGGATGACCTGTTATGCCCCGTATGCCAACAACGACCGATATCAGCCATTGTTCTAGACTACCGAAGTTTGACTATTTTGGTTTTAAGGGTAGAACGCGACATATCGGTACTAAAACAAACAAGCGCACTGAAGTAACTATTACATAGTCAGCATTCTAGTACCAATTTTTTCGTGTCTTAATGAGCGTATTTTTAGTTCGGTACTTGTGCAGAGTGGCTGGTGACCATTGAGCGACTTACCGGTTTGGGCGGCGTTGTTCAGGAGCGAACCCGAACTATATCAGTGTTGGCGCTTGCTTTTCAAGTCCTAACTGGTGAGCTTTATCAGCTATTTTTATCATACATGTAACAGGTCATCCGCCGATGGGGGGGGGTTGGGGGGTCTGGCGCCGGCCGGGGGGGGGGTCTGAGCCAAAATTTTGGGGGAGGGGGGTGGGCACTAAAAAACGCTCAAAAATCGAAAAATATCGCAATTTTTGGGCTAAAAATCGCCAAAAATCGCTAATTTGGGCTGAAATACAGCTAAAAGTGCTGTTTTGCAGGCGATTTTGGCAATTTTTGTGTGTGAAATTGTAAGGGGGGTCGGTGAAATCGTCTCGGGGGGGGGGGGTCTGGCCTAAGTCGGGTGGGGGGGCAGACCCCCCAGACCCCCCTGTTACATGTATGATTTTTATGTTTATCAAAGTCTGTCTTGTCAGAAGACGATCAGAGGGACCGAGTCAGATTTGAGGAGGGGTACTGGCTGTGCCACTTGCTACGTGCCGTGGTCGACGCTGATTGGGCAGCAGCTGAAGACGTGATCAGAGCGCATGAAGAGCCGCTGCAGAGCCCTCTCGATTGGAGACGTGGCCTGACTGATGTCGTTCTGTCTCTGCTCTCGTCGTTGGTTTCGATTGGGTTGGGTCGGTTCGAGCGTGCTTCTGCCTCGCTTCGTCTGGTTCTGGAGGCTATGCGGCACCTGAAAGGAGACCATGCCCTTCTGATTGCTGCACTCAACTTGAAGCTGGCCCTTGCGCTTTGGTCTCTTGGAAGTAAATCGTGTCTCCTAGAGGCCGTTGACGTGTTGCGACAGATTCCCCAGATTCCCTCCGACCGTGTCACCAGTACTACTCGTAAGCAAGCTGACATAGGACGGGAAACTTTTCTGCTACCCTACATGTATAGGTCGTGATGTACTGATGGCTTATGTGTTCGCTGATTTGGGTCAATTGTCGGACGCTTACGAGCTTCTTTCTGCCGTAAAAGATCAAGGAGCCCCATACTACTGTGTTATGGCGTGGATTCAGTTGACAGAGAACAGACTTGAGCAGGCAAAGGCTGATGTGCTCCGGGCTCTAGAGCTAGATCGAACAGTTTGGTGGTATCATTTCGTTTTGGGTAAGTGCACTTTAAAACCCTGAAGCATACAAGCAACAGGACCGGGCCGAGAAATGGATTGGGTAAAGGGTTTTGCCTGCCAGTTGGGGTCTATGCGGTTTCGTTCGCTCAGGAGGGTGTCCAAAATCTTGTAAATCACTGAATGTTCCTCACCAATTTCGGTCCGGTAATGTACTTTTGAAATGGAAATGTGTGCTGTATATTCTGAACCCCAATTTTGCTCAGGGCCAATTTTAAAATTTAAAATAGGCGTGCCGGTCCCTACTCTAAGTAAGTGGGAGCTTTGTTCGAGTTATGGATGTCACTTTTCGATCTGTTTATGCTACTAAGTTACTTTGTCTCTATCTGTTCTAAACCGTAAACCGTCTATTGAAGGCACGGTTGCTTGCTCGGATCATGATTTTGAGGTTTTCGTTAGCTTCTGCTCCTGTCGAAAGTTAATTATTTTAGGTAAAATTCTGTGGGAACAGGGTCGACGGGACGGTGCAGTAGTGAAGGAGTTTTTACAGGCAGCCAAACAAAACTCTCATCACTGGGCGTCTTTCTACTATCTCGGTTTGTACTATTTGCACTGTTCGGACAACAGTCGCAGCGTCCGGTGTCTGGAGCGCAGCTTCTTTCTCAATCCTTCCCACCAAGCCTGTGCTCGTGCTCTCAGCGACGCTTACAGATTGATTGGACCGACTGCATCCGACAAACACTTACAGTTGTTACGCAAACTTGCTCATGCATCACCGCTCAGCGACGCGGTCTGGGCGCGATTGCGATTGGGCTTGGAATTGGTTGGGCGCAGCAGATTGGACGAAGCAGTTGAGACCTTACAGGTGTCAGCTACCCGCTGATCTTCCTAAAAAATTAGTCGCTTTTCAGTCGCTCACTCGATCGCAACCAGAATTGGTGCGTGCCTGGGAGTGTATCGGCGATGCGTACAAGGCGCGCGGTTCGTTGGAGTCGGCCGAAAAGTGTTTCCAGAAAGTGCTGCAGATGGAGCCCCGGTCTCGCTACTCTACAGTGCAGGCAGCGGCCATTCAGCTTGATCGGGCCAACTATACGGCTGCGTTGGAACTGTGCTCTGGGTTGCTCGCCGATAACACCGATTACTTGCCCGGCTTGGTCTTACTGGTCGAGATTCACTCCAAGTCCGCTCATCGTCACTACCAGGGCGCCCGATTTCTTCGTGCTCTCCAACACATCAAGCTGGCTATTGTGTCGGCTGCGCGACTGACGCAGTTGGACCCAGCTCTGCTGATCGGATGGAAAGTGCTTGCCGACGTACTCTTTCTGCTGGCCAAGTTCGACGCAGCTACTATCTCAAGAGCCGAACTGAGCATAGACGGCAATCACCTGCCGACTACTAAGTTGGAGGTTCTGGAGCTGAGTGCTGCCTACTATACCAAAGCCATCCGATCTTCTCCCAATTACGGCTCTCTTTGGTTTGACTTGGGCAATTGTTTATTGGCGCTGGCGAGATTGACTGGTTGTGAGGTGAAGAAAGCCAAGCTGGGACTGCAAAGCCAGCGAGTGCTGCAGCGAGCACTGATGATGGTGGAGTCTAAAAGTAGTTGTTGGTTAGCGTTGGGCATGTTGCACGCTCTTGTCCATCAGCATCCATCAGTAGCTCAGCACTGCTTCATACGATCGGTGCAGCTCGACACCAATTCTGCCGCTGGTTGGTCGTCGCTGGGACTGCTTTACTTGTCTAATCAAAGAGTTGAACTGGCCAATCGCTGCTTCAGGACGGCTCAGTCTGCTGATCCAAACTACGCCGTGGCTTGGTGTGGTCAGGTACATAGTTTATATTATATTGCAGTTACGTATTTTCTCTCAGAAATAATTAGTTGTCATGTATTTTCATAAGCAACCGCCCAGACATGGGCTAGCATTTCGGCTGAGGGTAGGGGGGGGGGTAGAATTTCGAAATTCTGAGAGGGGTTCGCCAAAGGTCCGATTTTTCGTTAAAGTCACGGTTCCTTCGCTTGTTTTCGTTAAAATAGGTTAAAATTAGTTTCATTTTGTTCATTTCAGTTTTTGAGTTCGTTTAAACCTATTTTTAGCTTACGTTTGTCACAATTTTGCGTTCAAAACTCTTTCAAAAATTTCCGGGCGGGCATACATGGGCCGCGCGGGGGTGAGGGGGTTTACCCGCTCGCCGGCCAATACCCCACCCTCGGTCGTTCATACCCCCTTGTCGCCACCGTTCGCGCCCGGAGAAAATTTTTATCTTTTTGGCGTTTTTTGCACTTTTGTGGGACCCCCGAGACTACCTCCACACCCCTCCGCATTTTTCCGGCCCATGTATGCTGATCGGCCTGAGGGGGTAGGTCAGAGCCTGAAAGTGGGCAACCCCCTCAGCCCCCTTGACCATGTCTGCAACTATCGATATTTGGACTTGCGTTTTGAGCGGTTTTTATTTTAAGCCTAAAATTTATATCGTATATTTGTGAACCATTATTCTGAAATCAGCACTACTTCTAATGACAATTGACATGTACTGATAAGCTGTGAATTAGTGTTTCAACAATTTTCATGATACCAAATAGACAAGTGCTAAAATCATAGGGATGTCTTTTCAGGCTTTGATTGCGCAACGAGTAGGTGAGGCAGAGGAATCGATGGATCTGATGAGACACACCACTCAATTGGCTAATCTGGTACGTTTTTGAACGGGAGAACTAATTCAGGGGTGAAACGTTCCAGGGTTTACTTTAACAGTGGATCTGCACCGAATTTCGGGCTCTCTCACTCTATTCTTTAGTTCCACTGTCCATAGAAAGATACTCAGATAATAGAAAAGATACTGAGATAAGAGAAAAGATTCTGAGAGCATTAGACAATCCATGCAAAAGCAGAAGCCCAATGGCCGCTACGGCAATTCAGACTAGGAGCAGTGATTGGTGAGGGTGCACTAAGCACATAGATGCGTACTTGGTCCATGCAGTACAAGCTGGCTACAGGCTTACGCGTCAATGTTATAACGAGTGCTTCTTGCTTCATTAGATAGACAAGCGCTTTGGGGGTGTGCAAAAATTACGTAATCGCGTGAGGTGGAGGGGCTTGGCGATTTCATTGTGTAATTTTTTAAGGTGCACAAATCAATGAAATCGCCACAATTTTAGTTGGTTTTAATAATATACAATATGGGTTCAGGGTTAGGCTTAGGTTCAGGCTTAGGGGTTGGGTTCAGGCTTAGGCTTAGGGATTGGGTTCAAGCTTAGGCTTAGGGGTTCAGGCTTAGGCTTAGGGACCGTGTCAAAATTAGTTTCTCTTTTCAGACCTCTAATCAGGGCTCATTGCTCCATGGGCTGTTATTGAGATAAAACATTTTGTCCTGGAAAAGATAAAAAATAATGAAAAATTATGTAAAAGCTCAAAAGTCGAGGCTAGAAGCATTTCAGTATAGAAACACGATTTTTTCGGAAAAATCAGTGCAAAAAATCAAATCACAAGCAGACAGCGCTCAGACAGCCAGAGAGTAGTTGCCAATTCCAAATAAACGCCCATGTACAGTGCTTTCAAATAGCCGCTCCTGGGCGTTTATTTAGATTAGAAGTGAAGTTGTGAAAAGTGTCAAAACTAAATTGCCCATGGGCTTGTTTACGGAAAAACCCGGTACATATAGTTGTAGGTCAGTGATAAAGAGAATTATCAATAAGTTGCTGTATACAGATGTTATTTTATCAAAAAGGTCATTTTGTATGGAATTGAACGCAAAAATTTCGGCTCCAACTCTAAACAAATTGAAATTTCGGGGGGTAACCAAATTGCTACATAATTAGAGGAGGGGTCAGAAAATTACTACGAGCGATTATCAGGGGAGGTGGCACCGAAAGTGGGCAAAAACACAATTACGTAGTTGTTGCAGGCCCCTTTTGTATAGGGAGCCGGTACTTACTGTACGTATACGTAGGAAGCATAACTGGGTGCCATCAGCTGATCAGGGTGTCGCGTGTTTGCAAAAGGACGGCGACATCCCTGAGGCAGCCATTGGCGGCCCCTTATGGTCAGATTCCACCGCTAAGCACCAAACAGTGACTGCGCAGTGGCATGTAATCAGACCGGGGACCTAGTTGTGTTGAGAGTGGAGCGGGCCTGGAAGGAGGCGTCAGTTAGAGACGAAGTAAGCGTTGCTCGAAGTACTGTAGTTGTGGTCAGAAGATACGAAGTAAGCGAGTGACTGGCGTGCGCCCGGCATTTTGCGACGCGACGATACTGAAAATCGCACACCACCGCTCCGGTTAGCACAGTGGAAAGACTGGGCGCCCACTGGTATTTATAATCTGAAGAGCAGAGCGTCGTCATAGAAACGTCAATACACTGACGTGGCAGACTGCACTCTATTGCGAAAGAGTTTGAGGCCATAATCGAATGGTAATTGATCGACAGGTTGAAGCACACGACTAGATAACTGAACTATGTATGTGGCGCACCACTTCTCGCATCTGCAAAGAGAACTGGTGCGAAGCTAGGCCAGAGAACAGAAATGACGCCAATGGGACGTCATGGAGTGTTATAACAGCGTCATAGCACAGCGCGGCACGAAGCATGACGACCCTATGAGTTCGAGTGACGCCAAATCTACGAAGCACTTGCGTTGCCCTGCCCGCACGCAAACACATGTACGCACGTTATCTCTGCTACCATTGGCCCACGACACCTGTTTGCCTTTTATGCAAAAGTACCTGAGTATCTGAATCAATCAATCAATGCAATTTGGCTTTTTAGCGCACTGCTGCGTGTTCTTACAGTCACGCAGTATTATGCAAGTTGAAACATAGAGCCGCCTCTCTGGAAATGAAGGACCCGTTTGTGTACGAATTGGATGCCCTGCACGCTGTTCCCGCAGCCAGAGACGCCCTTGAAAAATGCTGCCGTTAGTGTCTTTTGATGTTGTTTGATTGCTTTGACTGTGCAGTAAGTTGCCTCAAATCACGAGAATGTTGGGGATTTAAACTTTGGTTTCGGCTCCACTACATCTTGCAGTCAGGTCCATAACAATATTTTTCACGGGTACCTTTTAATGGTAAGAGTAATCCTTTTGTGTGGAGGCAACTTCAATGAAACCTATGTCAAGTTCTTTTTCTATTTCAACCGTATGTAACTCTATTTCATGTGTTAGAATTTCCGGCCAATTTTCTATAGGTCTGAGACAAGTTCCGCTTGACATTAGTGTAAGTGAGAGTTAACGGAAAGTTTACAAATTAAGCACGCCTCCGCACAAAGGCTTATCCATACATAGCCTGGGGCTTTCTCCTCTCCGAGGCCCCCTCAGCCGACCACACCTCCTTGCCGAAAATTTAGGCGACGCTTTAGGACTTCGACATACCCCGCCTGACAGCTCATCTCACCCTTTGGTATGGAAATTCTAAGCAGGATTTTAAAGATTTTAAGAGTCAGTCTCTGAACCGATCGAGTCTTGGCCCTTTGCCCTATTCAGACCCAAAAATTGAAACTTTGGGCTATAGAGCTGTAAGTTGGTACACTAATACATACTTATGAGTTGTCTTTCGGCCCCAAAGGATTAGTGGATTTGACGCTCCAATCCCGAGATACAGCTTTCTGAAAATCGGCCCGCTTAACTATGGGACCAAAATTTTAAACTCGAATTTCTACCCTACCAGCTGGAGTTGGAAGATAAAAATTTGGGTTTTTGCGTAACTTTTGGAGTACTTTAAGAATCTGCAGTCCAATTTTGTGTTAGAAGAAAAAATTATTTTTTTGACCTCTTTGGCGGGCCATAACTCGGCTGGAACCCCCCCTAGAGGCGCTTTTTTATTTCACAACTTTGTAGCGCTTTTTATAAGCTTCATTTTTGTATAGAGTATGCTACGATTGCTGGTGGCCAATCGAGTGAAAATTGGCCTCAAATGTCACCAACACGAAAAATTCGCATGTTTCACTCTAGACATAATTTTCCAAATCGAATTTCTGACTTAATAAACGGAGTTGAGCTTTGAAAATTTGGGTTTCCAGAGTACTTTCAGTGTGCTTTCGGAACATTTAGTGGATTTAGAATTTCGAGGAAAAAAAATTTTTTTGACCTCTTTGGCGGGCCATAACTGGGCTGGAAACCCCCCTAGAAGCGCTTTTTTATTTCATAACTTCATAGCGCTTTTTATAAGCTTCATTTTGGTATAGAATATGCTTTGATGGCCCGTGGCCATTCCGGTGACAATTGGCCTAATAGGTTATAAACTCGAAAAATTCCCTCATTTGGAAGGCCAAATTTTTATGAGTTCTCAACATTTGAGGCCAATTGTCACTGGAATGGCCATGAGCAATCGAAGCATATTCTATACCAAAACGAAGCTTATAAAAAGCGCTATAAAGTTATGAAATAAAAAAGCGCCTCTAGGGGGGTTTCCAGCCCAGTTATGGCCCGCCAAAGAGGTCAAAAAAATTTTTTTCCTCGAAATTCTAAATCCACTAAATATTCCGAAAGCACACTGAAAGTACTCTGGAAACCCAAATTTTCAAAGCTCAACTCCGTTTATTAAGTCAGAAATTCGATTTGGAAAATTATGTCTATAGTGAAACATGCGAATTTTTCGAGTTGGTGACATTTGAGGCCAATTTTCACTCGATTGGCCACCAGCAATCGTAGAATATTCTATACCAAAATGAAGCTTATAAAAAGCGCTACAAAGTTATGAAATAAAAAAGCGCCTCTAGGGGGGGTTCCAGCCGAGTTATGGCCCGCCAAAGAGGTCGAAAAAATAATTTTTTCTTCTAACACAAAATTGGACTGCAGATTCTTAAAGTACTCCAAAAGTTACGCAAAAACCCAAATTTTTATCTTCCAACTCCAGCTGGTAGGGTAGAAATTCGAGTTTGAAATTTTGGTCCCATAGTTAAGCGGGCCGATTTTCAGAAGGCTGTATCTCGGGATTGCAGCGTCAAATCCACTAATCCTTTGGGGCTGAAAGACAACTCATAAGTATGTATTAGTGTACCAACTAACAGCTCTCTAGCCCAAAGTTTCAATTTTGGGGTCTGAATACTGAGACTCGATCGGTTCAGAGACCGACTCTTAAATAGTCAAGTGGATTTTGTCGTGCGATTGCTGTATGTAATGGTCATATGGAACAAGTTTGCTTCAGTGCTCAACCCGACCGACACTTGCCTGCTGAGTTTGTTGTCGCTGTTGGCAGAGATAGAAGGATTGAACTGTTTAGCCTTACGCTACGCTCAAAAGTAAGTTCCGATTGCAGATCTGTTGTTGACTTGCTATATTCACTAGTTTATAGGGCGTTGGACGTGGATGGAGGTTGCTTTAATCCTGAGCGCCGAGCAAATTTGGCTAGGCTATTGGGGTAGGTGCATTAGAACGTTCCCGGAAAGACAAAATGTTTGAATTATCGAAGCGTATGATGATTTGTATTTGCATTCATTTGCATCGTCCGTTCCTAACCCTGAAACGGCATCAGGGTTGTGAAAGATCAAAATGAACACAGAACTCGATGCTGTTGCTGTTCACCCGATATTGATCGGCCCAAAAAAATTCTGTTTGTGGACGCCACCTGATCCACACCTGATCACCACTTTTGTGTTCATTGTTTCCCCATCGACATAATATGACCTTACCATACATGTAACAGCTCCGGGCCGACCGGAGGGGAGGGAGTCGAGGTGGGGTTTCGCCGGTTTCGCACCTGTTGCTTGTACTGTATACCTATTACTGTAGTACTATTTGAAACCTGAATCTTTTCAGTAAAGCACATGGTATGGACTCAATGCAAAGGCAAGTGTCGAAATTGCCGAAAGCCGAATTCAGTTTGTCGTGCGTATGGGCAATGCTGCTCGCCGAGCAAAGCGATTGGAAAAGTGCCTTAGAAGGTACGTATACTATTTTTGTTGCGCTATGTACTACCTGTACAGCTATCACTGAGACCTGCCCGGATTGACACCGAGCATGTGTGCCGGCTAGTAGCGAAGGCAGCGAAGGAAGGGCAGGATGTGGTTGTGCGTGATGGCTCATACAGTAGGTAGCCTAACGCAGGGGCTACGGCCCCGCCCGGACAGTCCATCCATCCATCCATCCATCCATCCATCCATCCATCCATCCATCCATCCATCCAATGCCGTTTGTCCTCTTGGACCATTTCAATACATACGTACATGCTCTGCCTTGTGTTCTGCTAAAAGTTCTTCAGTTTTATCGTAACATCGTCATAAGTCATAAGTTTATCGTCCAAATATTAAGACCAGACGCTACTGTAGATAGCAGCCATTAGGTAGGACGCAGGAAAATCGATAACAATATAATACACAATATAAGACAGGTCAAATAACACAGTTGGCCTTCAATTTAACACAGAGGTCATAAAAGAGAGGACTTTCCAAGAACTTCTCAAAGGCAGTTAGACGGAGCTGGGGCACAAAGGAAGGGAGCGCGTTCCACAAGCCAATTGCAAACGGGTAAAACAACTCACCCGTGGCGGCCTTGTTTCTGGCCAGCTCAACGTGGTGAGCATGATTTAGTCGTTCGCTTCGCCTATGTTCCGTGTGACGAGTGATCAGATCAGGTGGGCAGAAACGCAAACCGTGATAGTACTTATAAAATAACTTCACTCTCTGTCTAGCAGCATAGAGCCACAGCGGTGGCAAGCATTTGTTGGACAATAGTTGATAATTGCCAAGAGCAGTACTGTAGGTGTCAGAGTAATTGTTACAGAAAATCTGCACAAAGAAACGCTGAACTCTCTCGTATTTTTGGCGACAATACTGAGTTCTAGGATAGCAGGCTTCCACAGCGTAACACAATTGTGGTAAAATACAAGCCATGTAAACCTTTGACAGCACATAGCGTGGGGCGCCGCCACGAAACAGCCGAATAGTGTTAGTCGTCAATAGTGTTAGCTTGGTTTTAAATACAGAAGTTGACTTGGTGAAGTTGTGCGTACCTTTTAGCACGACTTTCATTACTTATGATTAAGCGCACAGGCGCCACCCCCGCCCCGCCTAACCCCGCCGAAATTTCCGGATTTAGATCACGCCCGACCCATTTTTCTGACCAACAGAACAGCGTATACATTAATTAATACTGTACTGTAATGATTGTGTGTAAAGCAGCTTCACCAGACCGGATACCCAGGCCTTCCTTTTTGCTTTGGATATTTTTTTTCGATTTCAAGGTCGATTTTCTCGCTTAATGGCTGTTTAGGTTTCTCGACTGCTTTGTTGGAACGGCCAGGCCAAATGGAGGCGTTCTCAGCACACGTGTCCACAGCGATTACTGCAATTATGTATGCTGATTACGGTATTGCAGAGGCACAGCTTAGCGCAGCGTGAGTTGATTTCTTTAATGTGTTCAGTTTTAACTGCTAATGAACTGCGTAACAACAACCACTTTCAATTCTTCAACGGAACTATTCATGTGTACGTACTGAAAGAATGTATAGAACCACTCGTCTAGTCTGTATTAGTTGAGCAGTAAGTACGTATGCTATATCGGGTGGCAAATGAGCAAGAACGTGCCGTTTAAATATCAAATCTACGTACAGAAGTGTGTCCCAAAAATATGATAACATTTTTGCTGCCATTTCCGATATGCTTGCAAAATGGACTGAAACTTGGAGAATGAAATGCATCGAGACGACACAATCTTGAGAAACTGAACAATTCCTTAACATCTGGTTTTCTGTTGTGCTCATTCAAAACACGGATGTTTAGAAATTCTGCATTTTTAAGACTGTGTCAATCTCAGTGCATGCAATTTTAACACATATGTAACACGGTTTTCCTGTCAATGTCCAATTTTCAGGTCATTTAGTAAACATTTGCGGAAATGACGGCAAAAAGTTTTCGTTTTGAACACTATTTCTATAGGTATTGAAATTACCAAATTTCACAAGTTCTTGAATTGCTAAAGTCTGGTGCACCACACTTAACCCTTTCGAATTCACCCAAAAATGTTAAAAAACAAAAACTTAGCCTTTAAGAAAGCATTTAGAAGCCATTCCGAGCGTAAAATTAGCAGAAATTAACAGTTTTAGTACCTATTAATTCGTAATCACGGGGGTAGCGAAATGGACCACCAGTCTGATCGTAGACCGTAAAGCCCCGCAAATCGGATCGGATCGATATCCTTCTGTATAACCGCGCCATCAGTTGTTTTAAGCTGCTGGTTTCAGAGCGACGACTGGGGTTTGTCATCCTGCTCTCGAAGCGACGCTACTTTTGCAGAGCTTCAAAGGCGCTGATTGTGGTGATGTTGGGCACATTCGAGCCTCATTTAAAAGGTTTTCGAGTCTCTTGGACGGGAACGAATGGGGAGTCAGAATAACTACCTTGCTCCTGCTTTCTTTACCCACGGTATACAGCAGGTGGGAGTTGTGGTTCAAAAAGACAAGAGTATTCGGCTTGTAGGCGCATCGAGCCAAGACAGCCGCGTGGCTGGTGCATCAGTTGCCGTTCCTTACTGCTGTTCGCTCGGTTGCTTTGTTGCTGTGTGACCAGCACTACACATATCCGCTGAAAGCGTCCGACATGCTAGCTGTAAGTGGTCTCCAACCAATCACTGAGCACCGACTTTCCTTTAGAAGTATGCGGCGCTGAAGAGTGGTCTAAAATCGGTGAATAGAAGAAGAGCGATCAGCAAAGTGCTGCATGATTACGCCGGCAGATTAACAGAGTGCAGTTGGAAAGCTCTGAAAGAGCATCTGCAACAAGTGGCGCAGTAATAAAGATCTTTTAATTTCGTGTATTGGTTGCAACACGCGTCGTATACATTGACATATGCACAGAGAAAATAATATCAGGAAAGTGCGTGATGACCGTTGCACCTAACGAAAGAGAGAAAATCGAACATAGAGGGTCTGTAGGTACGTAGGTAGACTGTCATAAAATCTCTAATACCGTCAACAGCAGTTCACTCAAACGTACAGATAAATAGTGTGCTATACTTAGTAGTCGACCCGTGGCACGAGGGTAGCGAGTCACCGGTTGCGTGTGGGCAAGCCTAAGCCACAGTGACCGGGCAGGTTGACTACAGAGAGAATGATACGAATCAGTCGGTGTACGCAGTGTTGGGAGGTCGGAGTGAGTGGTCTAGAGATACTGGGCGCAGCCATCTTTCAGTTGCAACGGACAAGTAATGAATCCTTTCATCTCGAGCAGCACCGAGATGACGCAGAAGACTATGTAGGACACTATCATGGTCCCGCCGAACATTTTGTTCATTTTCCAGCCACAGAGTCCGATGAAAAGCACGAGAACGACCAACATGACGAACAGCATACCCACACTGCACACCAGGCCCTTGCTCAAGACGCTTATGTACAGATCTTCGTAGCTCAGAGTGAACGAGTGCAGAATGAACCACAGCATCCACGGGATCGGCAGTCTGAAACAAACGCTGCCTCCACTCACTCCACTCAACTTGTACAATCACTTTTTCGGCAATCTAGTAATGTATGTATGTGTGGTTTTTGTTACTATTGTGGACAACAAACAGTGTATGTACTGTACATCTAGGACAAGACCACACCAACAAAGCAGTCTAAGCTACAGACTATATAAGCACAGCCGATTGTCATCACACAGGTTGGTTTCAGCAGCCTGCAACAAGCAACACGCAACTTCTACACTACACACGAACGGTAGGCTCCATCTGCGCTCAGAACGTATCAAACCCGTCGAACCAGTTAAGCAAAATAATAATGGCACAAAATAGGTAAACCAAACAACAAAGAGCTTTGACATAACGCAACTTCTGCGAGTAGATCTGTGGCAAACTGAGAGTAAGCATTAGGAGAACAATGTGCTCTTAGGGAGGAAGCGTACGCACGAATCTTTGGTGTCTTGGAGAGGGCAAGGTAGCGCGTCTGCTTGCAGCATTACAGACAGGACGCAAAAGAGCAGGTAGGCTAGAATCATAAGCACGCCGAAGATCTTGTTCATCTGCCACTGACAGAGCCCGATGGCCAACACCAACACTATCAGCATGACAAACAGCATGCCAACACTACACTGAAGCCCTTTAGACAAAACCGGCACTATCAGCGAACTGCCATCCGGTGTGCCCTTGATAGCATAGACCAGAAACCATGCCAACCACGGCACTGGCATCCTTTAACCAAGGCCCGTTAGTACGCCTGTCTCGGCCAAGGCCACTCGGTCGAGTCAGAGCTGAGTCAGTCCAGTCGAAACAAACTCACCCTACGCAGACGTCGAAGATATTGCTGCCGACAGAGCTGGAGACTGCCATATCACCAAGCCCTTTGCGGGCGACGAGAACGCTGGTTATAAGGTCTGGGATGCTGGTCCCTGCCGCCAACACAGTCAAGCCCATGATCTAGACAGAGAGACTGTTGTCTGATGGAGCCACAAAAACCACCTATGTACCTCTGTTGGTATGCCGGCAGCCATGCCAATAGTCTTTGCCCACCAGACCATAAGATAAGAGAAACCGGCTATCCAGAGAATCGACCCAATAAAGCTGAGAGGGTACCAACGTCGTGATTGCTGAAAGGAGATGACTGAGAGAGCAGACCGACGTGACAGCGGACATACCGGTCTCCGCACGTCGGGAAGTGTGAGCCAGAGAGGGAACACTATGGGGGCCAGCACTACGTAGGTGATCTGCTTGCGCGTCGACGTCGGCCAGGTGACATCGAGCGGCTCCTCTACCTCTTCCTCGTCGTCGGCTTCTTTCTCCTGCAACAGTGAGCGTAGAAGAGCGCGAGCGAGAAGGACGGGCAGAAAGGACCGACAGGCACGGGAGTGACACGAAACGACGAGCGTCTCTGAGACAGACAGAGGAAAGAGAGAGCGCCTAGCCACAAAACATACAGCTTTGATGTTGACGGACTCTTTAGCAGTGAGCTGGCCGTTCTGCACCATGTTCTGGTAAGAGTTGACCGTGGCCTCTTGGCTCAGCCGCGGGTCAATGGTGTCGGCGCGTGCCAGCGCGTCGTGCGCGTTGTCCACTTCCTAAATGAGAGAAGCGCGGTCAGCGGGGCCAAGCGGTGAGGCGAGTAGCAATGCAGTGCTCACACCGAGTGAAAGAGAGGCGGACAGAGCTGTCAAGAGTCAGAGAGTGCCAGACTACATGCGTGAGAGACGGCGAGGCCGGTACCTGCAGCGTCTGGTTGAGCAGCCCGTCGCGACTGGAGCTTTTCTGCAAGGGCGCACTCTTGGCCCGCGGAGTGTCGACGGCGGAGCCGTAGCCGCTGCTGGTGGAGTGCATGTCGAAGCCTCTGTGCGGCAGGGCCAGACTGCTGCTGGTGCTCACGTGCCGCTCGTTGTTAATGGCCGTTGTCTCCTCCGGTTCCGGCTCCGGCTCCTAGGTGCATCAGTCTGTCTGAGAAATGCAACAAGCAGAAAGCTCAGTTAGCTCACTGCAACGGCCAAGCGACGCCAAGCCGAGACTCTATTAGGACTAAACGATATGGGCTGCTCCCGCAGGAGCCTCATTTGTAGAACATCCAATATGAGCCGGCCATCCAATTATGTTTTGGTTGAGTGAGCAGAGAGACAGACAGAGACCGCACAGAACAGCGAAGGGACAGACAGACGAGCGAGGAGGAGTTGTGAGCACGGCACTACTGCACTCACCTCTTGCAGACTGCCCAGAGCTGCGTTCGGCCCCGGCTTCTGGCCGGACGTCGGTCGCTGCTTCAGCGCGTTCGACTCGTCGTCCTCGGGCGTTCCAGGCACTAAACAGAGACAGTTAGAGAGTGCGCCACCCCGCAGAGCGCATGCAAACTGAACGCACTGCCACATGCAGTTAACGAAGCGGCAAGTCAAGTAGCAGAGCTGCGTTGCTTGTAACCGAGGGGGGTGGCCGTTGAGGTGCCGGTGCAGAGGGCGTGCAAACACACCTGTCGGGTAGTTGTCCCCCACGAAACTGGGATTGTTGTGGTAGACGGTGCGTGTGGACTGCGCCGCCGAGGCCAAGTGGTGGCCAGGGATACCCGTCGTCGTCTGACTGTTGCTTAGCGCCGATCTGTCTAGCACAACCTTAACTGAGGCCATGCCTTGTAACTGCACAAGCTTGTCGTCGACGTGCACTAAAACACTCAACGGCGCAACTCAAAATTAACCAAACCGACATGTTGGCTGCAACCACACCACAGAGCAAAGGCACGTGCGGCCACTGATGATACGTACAAGGAACGCAAGCAATGCCACTCAACCATCAGTGGCCCCGTTAGACGACACTTAGCAGAGCTGTCAGTATTCTATGGCACTACCATTCCAACCGAATGCACCCGCACTTACACTCGCTCAGCGGATCCAGCGTGTGCACCATCAGCTGGACGATGCCGTTGCGGAACATGGCTCCGGAGTGCAGGATCGGTATGCTCTGTCTCCTGCCCGCTATGCTGGAACGTCTGCGTTGAGATCCCTGACCGGTGGACGGCCGACTGGCCGGACCGTCCACTGCCATCGGGCCTCCCACCTAAACAACAGCTAATCAAGCAGTGTCCCATGTTGATAATAAGCCAGTTGCTAAAGCTCCCGCCGCCGGTCTCTCGGCAACGAAAAATTGGTTAAATGAAAAATGGCTAAAGCACCAGTCGGACAAAAGCCAACTGCACGGGTGATTTGGAACGGGCGATGGCGTGTGTCGCCCCAATCACTACAAATCGTTTGACTGCGCATTAACGTCATTGCCCCGACCTGTTGACTTTGGCTGGCTAGTGCCCTACGTCACTCACCCCAGGCGCAATGGTGGACGGTACCTCTGCTTCCGAAGACAACACCTGGACGGAGTGGCCGAGAATGCGCGTCTTCACCCAGATTTCTAATTGTTCATTGTACTTCATGAAGGTGCAGTACGCGAGATAGACCACAAACAAGATCAGAGCCTCGAACCACTCTATCTGCTCGTCAAGGAAGAATATTACCACCAATGCCAATGCCACGATATAAAAACTAACATCCCTGAAACGTACGTACAGTAAACCTCGCCGCTAATGCATCGCCACACTCGATACACTCCGCTGCTAAGTTGCTGGTGTTTGTTTGTCTGTAGTCAGACGTATAGCCGAGAGCTAATGCAGTAGCGGCCTTAAGTGATTGCGCCTAGCATTGGTCATAAACCTAAATCCCTTGATTGAACCATTCATTGAGCAGCTACGGCGCGGAAAATATCTGACAATTTTTAACTCGCGCGCCCAAAGCCTAATTGCCACCGGTCGATACTTACCTGAACAGCGGCCACCAAGTCAGGTGCAGTACTCCTTTCGAAAACAGACAGCAGAACGCAAGCACACACAGTATGTTGAACGTGGCACTACCTGAAAGTCAACTGTCACTCTCTTTTGCTACAAACGCTTCTCGTTGCAGCTACGCGTTTAGTTATTGCCTCTTCAAGGGTGCTGCTATGAGTTTGCACAAACCAAATTGAATGAATGTAAACCTCATAGCAGTAGTACGAGTATGAACACAGTCAAGCCAGTTTGACTGACGTGTCAGAAGAATCAGCAATTGAGAGAGGCGTAAAAAGCAGTATCTGATGGGCGGATCGCCGGTTAAACAGGAAAATTGAGCGAGAGTAATTGCCGGACGAGTAAGAAAGACGTCTTACCTACGATCGTGCCGATGCCAACATTGTCCTGTGCAACGAACACACCAATGACTGAGGTGAAAAATTCAGGTGCAGATCCGCCGGCAGCCATAAAAGTGGCGCCGGCCACATCGTCAGAGACTTGCAGTTTCTCGGTGATTACACCCAGTGCTGGCACAAAGAATTCGTCACAGACAATAGCCAGTGCAAAGAACATGTAAATTAGACCGATCACATGAAATATGACTGCTCCTTTCTTTAGCATTTCTTCGCTGAACAAGTCGTCAATGAACATGTCCGAGGAAGAATTTGTCTTCATCAGTCTGCGGCACTTTTCAGGTATATCGGGTGCCGGGGTGGTGGCGCCGCCCTCCACCTGCAGCAGTGCGCGTCTGCGCCAGCGGTGGTGCGTTGCATCGAGTGGCGAGTGGTGGGAGAGCGTGAGGGTGAGCAGGAGGAGGGTGCCGAGGGTGACGCCGGTGTAGGCCAGCCACTGTCTGCGCACGGCACTGCGGGTGGCCACGAACTCTTGGAACAGCCTGGTCGGCATGTCGCAGCTTCTAAACACAGCCGGTGCACAATGCCGGTCGTTAAATTGGGCCCGCCAGCTTAAATATTATTGCCCTCCTCAACAGTAGAACCAACGTTGGTTGGTGTGGGCCGAGCGTTCAATGGCTTGTTGGACCGTTTTTAGCCGGCCGATAATGCACTCCTAAAAGACAGAGCGGCGCAATTACAAATGGCCGGTTGGAAGCCGAGTGTCTTACACTGCGATTCCGGTCGGCTGTATACCTGCCATACAATAGACGACAACGCAGTGCAAGTGGCAGAGACAGCAAATAGCAATTAGGCGATAGTCATTGTTGACCCAAGCTAGCGATTAAATAATGGAAGGGCGGATTTTGGCGTCGGACGAGGGGATCGATGCTGGAGTGAGTGAGTGAGCTGTGCGCAGTCATAAAATTACGCCAAACGACCGACTGTGGGAGTCCCGCGAGAAAGGACTTCGCTCTGGCACAAGAAAATTGTACGCTCAAGTCGATGCGCGATTCAATTTAGAGGAGAAACAAGCGAAAGTACGGTCAGAAGGGGTCCGTTCAATCAGCCAAGCCGCTCCGCCGAGGGTTAACTTGGCTGGCAGTGGCATTAACAGCTAATGGCGAGCCTCGACCAAGCAGCAAGCACCAAGCAGGAGCGAAACCTAAGAGCCCTGACCGATGTAATCACATGACAGTGTGGCTGCACAACAGAGACAGGTTGCGCCACACAGACAGGTTTGGCAAGAAGGCGCAGCAGATATGGAGAAGCTACTCGGGCGGCGGCGACGGCGCTAGACGGTCGGCGTTGCGGCACTGGGCAGAAAAGTTCACGGCCGTGGCTGCATGGATCGATGCAACGGGCTGGGACGCTGCGCCGGTTATCAATCAACTAAATGAATCTGCCATGTTACTATAGTAACGGGCCAATAAATAAACCTCATAAGGTTTAACACCTGCAATCAGCGCATTTTTGCGCACGCCCGAGCTATTAAGTAAAGGCAACCTGTGAGAGCCATACAACTCCTCTCAACTGCTCTTCACTCCAACAGCCGCTCGGCCCCACGGCACCGGCGTTTATTTAGGCTCCCCGTTGCAGCTAATTGACAGCCCGCGCCACACCAATAAACGTTGCCTTCGGCCCATCACACACGAAATTAGCACAATAACAATGCCATGTAGCTACTGACCGACAAGCCGCACGCACCAGCTATGCATTGGCTTTGGCCACTCGACAACAATGAACTGAGCAATATTTTATGAGCACAAATTGCCACGCTAACTCACCCACACACTCTAATCTATACTTTCACCTTCACGTCACTTGGTCACTTGATGCATGGCGTGCGCCAAGTACTGCACGTTTCTGGACGAAACCCCAGCCACCGAAATACGACCGTCCTTGGTCAGGTAAACCGAGAACTCGTCGATCAACCGGCCCACCTGAAACGGCGTCGTCAACCACTGCGCAAACAAATCGTTAAACCCCAACCAGAAATTAAAGCCATTGTGTCTGTGCGCCTGTTTTGCTAAACTTCTTGAGTGCGTGTAGAGTCGAATTTAAGAGTCTAATTGAGCGCTGAACGCGTTTCAAGCAAAAGTGAGACATAAAAAGTGTCGGTTGCCACGCCATCGATCGAGCAGGCGTTGCCATAACATTGCGCAGACAATTTGCAGAAGCCGGACAAAAACTAAACCATCCCCTCCCCTCCCTCTCACCATCTGCTCGTCCATGCCAGTGAAACAGAACATTCCGATCTGATCGCTTATATGCTGCCAACTGCGCGTAGAGCCCTCCTCCGCCAACAGCTGGCGCAGGCGAGTTCGCATCGAAATTATTCGATCTGCCATCGACTTGACATCTTGCAGCCTTAAATACTACGCCTGTCACTCACCACACACACACACCTACTACACCTCTACTCCGTCAGAACAAACCAAAACTCACCACTGCGAGCGCAGCTCTCGATTCGACAAAATCAGATGAGCAATTCTGGCACCATGAATCGGCGGATTGGAGATCATGGGGCGTATAAGGATTTTCAGCTGAGACATCACCCGTGCCGCTTCGTCAGCATCGCAGCAGACCATCGTAAATGCACCAACCCGTTCTCCTAGACCACACATGCAATGTACAGTACATAGCAGACAACTCTAAATGTCGGTCTCGAACGACAAGAATGTTATCAGTTTAGCACCAAATCTAGAGATTATTAATTAACGAACGAAAGACAAGCATTCTCGCTTAGACAAAAACCACAGCGTGTCATACCAGTACCATACAGCATGCGCTCAGGTGGTGTGATAGATTGGTGTGCCGTTTGCCGTTTAGCATAGCAAAACATGCATGACGACACAGCACCTCTGACTGTATTCACTTACAATGCAAGCTAGTCGTACCTGTAAGATTTGCAATGCATTGGCGGAAACGCTTTTGAGGAGGTAATGAGAGAGCGTAAACACGTACTGTGAAACTATGCGAAGTTAGCAATCGCTAATAAAAGTTAGAACCGGTACCACCACGTTCGGGGGCCTGTGGTGGCACCATATCGTCGCCACTATGGTAAAACGAGCCAAGTAACAAAATGAAAAAATGGAGTTAAGCACGAAAAACTATAGCTAAAGCACCTAAAAACGTTTTGGCGAAGGAACGAAGTCGAAATTCACTCTGTGTCAGGAGATACAGCCACGTAACCAGAGGCATGTGCACGGACATCATCACGTAATCCTGGTAAAATGAGCCAAGTGCTTTGTGCTTTTCCTGTTAGCTGACTTAATTTAACACAAGAGACACATGCAGAATGTTTTGCACACCAATTATGTACTTGAATTTTAGGTAAAAAAATATTTAAACTGATATTGAAGCTAATTCACGAAAATGTAACAAATATTTAAAAGGCGATTTTCTCGATTTCCACTTTCTGTTACTTGGCTCGTTTTACCATAGTGGCGACGATATATGGTACCGGCACCTTATATGGTGTCGGTACCATAAACGGCGTTAAGTGCCTGACTGTATTATGACGTTATCCTAAGCTTATAGGCTCAATTTATACAAAAAATTATATGAAAAATCGCAAATTTTCCCAGAAAAATGACTACAAATTGACTACAAATTTGCAAGTTCTGAAATAGTACTTTGCATACATGGGCCAGGGAAAGTTTGGGGGGTATACCCGTCCCCTCGGCCGGCCATACCCTCCCCTCCCCCACCCCTCCTCCCGGAGAGAAAATTTTCGCTTATTTAAGGCAAAATAGGCGTTGTTTAGCCTTTTTTCGGAACCCCCCCCCCCCCCCGAGGTCTCCATACCCCCTCCGGATTTTTCCGGCCCATGTTTGGTAGTTTGTAGTCAATTTGTAGTCAGCCAAAATAATTTGTAGTCTTAGTTAATTTGTAGTCGTGATGACGTCATAATCGACGAAAATATGTAGTTTGTAGTTTGTAGCACTGCGAATTACGTCTAACTGTAAGTGCACAAAATTCTAACGTGGCTGTTTGGTTGTGCGAATCCGGCCACTTGTCCCGTGAAAACAGCTAGTAGCCGACAACTCTTGGCGAAGCGACGGACGTGCCGGAGATCTCCGCTTATAAGACCACCACAGTTAGAAGACCATGGTCTTATAATAGGTTTTTGTTTCCAGTTCTAAGAACATGATGTAGGTGGTCAGAAAACTGGGTTCAGAGACACCCATTATTTTCCTACGTAGCTATAAGACCATGGTCTTATTTAGATTGGCCAATTTTAACACAGAAGAAAATGTTTTAAAGCTATCTATCTATCGTAAAAAAACAAAGGCAAAAGTACATAATGAAGATAAAACATGAGTCTGGTTTTTGTTTTGAACAAAATACAGTACCTTCTATGCTTCAAAACGACATTTTTTTGTGTAATTTCTATGAAAGTTGTACAAGTAAAACGTAAAATGGTCAGGCATGTCTGGAACAACCATCTAGGTGAAAAACAATTCAACATATTGGCCCAAAACCGTTTTTTGCAGTGAAATAACATTTTCCAGCGCTACGTAGACGCAAGGTTGATTGTAAACTTACCATACAAACCCATGTTCTTAGCAAACGACTGTGCCAAACACAACTGGTGTCCATCGTCCACAAACTGCCGAAGAGCGCTTGCGTCACCGTCGATATCGCCTGTAGCAAAGCCCTGATACGCCATATCGAAGAAAGGGTACAGTCCCCGTTGCTGAAATCAAAGAAAATATAAACTCATGCATGCAAATATACATACGTATTGAGACGCTGGGTTAATGGACAAGCCGACCAGCGTTCAGCAGGTCCCAATCATTTTCCATGCTCTACCTTGCTAATTCCAATCCAGATTATCTATTCGAGCAATCAGTGCCCCGTCAGCTTAAATGGTGAAGGATATTTACGAGCTTTGACTGTAAATAGCTGTTGTTGTTATAATCGCCGGGAACAAGAGAAGTTTATCCAAGTGATACGGGCTAGGCCGTTTGTCCGACTATACACCCTACCGAAACAGAACCTAATACAGTATACACGATTATCTAGTGAAAACAAACAAAACATGCCAAATTACGTGGAGGCTTTTGACTTAGCTCTCCGATTGTAATCAATATACAAATCGGTGCAGCCACTGTCACGCATTCCTCGCAATTCATGCCGCAAGTCAAACGCCTTCTTTGCTTGCCATGGAGTCAAGTCCGTGTCAATGAAAACAGTCCATTTACGAATAGACGACTTCTTCAAACTTCGACCTTTCCGTACCACTAGGAAACTGTGGCGTAACCAAGGTATGGGAGGCCCGGCTGCACATTAAACCATCAACGCTGAGCTAAGCATCATCTGTGGCAGAATCTCCAGCGGACATCCAGGAAGGACATGTGGACAGGCCAAGCATGAGTCCGAAGCCAATAATCACGTAGCAAACAGGAACACGCTACGTGCTCGGAAAGGAATTGTTTTCAAGTAGGTCACCCTCCCTCATTAACTGGAACGGTTGGCCAGCCGAGGTCCTTGGCAGGTGTGCCGAATCGACAAATAGTGTCTACCGCAGACCGTTACGCACTTTTGCTCATACAATAAAGCACACCCACTAAATTTCTGCTCAAACACTCATCAAAGGGGTCATTCAGAGACTGTCTATGGCCGAAGAGATTTTGTGTCGGTCTGCGGCTATTATATTTGGAAAATGAAAGGGCTGCAGACCTGTCAACTCAAAGGAAGCCTCGTGAAATTGTTTACCTTGACAACTCGTGAAATTTCTCGCCACTGTTCAAGCTGAAAGTTGTAAGACGGTAACAGTTGTAAATCGATCAAATAGTAAGCACGCACACCTTTGGATCGACGCCAGTAGGATTGTGTGCGCACGCATGCAGCAGAATAATTGAATTTTTTGGAATTTTCTAAAAATACACTACTGGATTCAACGCTCACATAGAGGATGGCAATTCTCACAGAGATGTCTTCCACAGCACCTTCAAAATCAAACCCGCATGTGCTCTTGTCGTAATACCTGTAGTACTGTATGTCAAGCCCGGAATGTCTAGACAAGAACAACACTAGCTCACACAAACAGCAACAACTTTAGTCTCACTTCATGATCGGAATATGATTTCCCCAAGTTGGTGACGGCATGTACACCACTTTAGGACCCGAGTGGAACTTGGACTATAACACCGGCGTAGCAACGTACCAAGTAGTATGTACGCAAACTAAATTACCAAGAAAGCAGCTCCTATTCTTAGAGAGCCAGTTCCTGAAATTCCTTGAACGGTTGCGTTCTAAAAAACACCAACGTCATTAAATAAGCAAGCAATAAGAGCGTCAACGGGCGACCATACCTGACTAGATCAAGTCTGGTCCCTAGCCGGATTCGAACAAAAATTTAAACTTTATCTAAGAAAGAGAGCTGTCAGTCATCAGTGCAATCATACATGTAATAGGTCATTCGCATCTGCCGAAGGGAGGAATCTAATATCTCGCGTACACAGTGTACATTGAGAAACCCTTTTGTCACACGATATCTGTTATTATTTTCGAGCAAAAAATCGTTTTTAAGAAGGTTTCTAGATTCACGCTGGGTCATATCAGATACTGACTAGATTATCAAATCAACAAATACCTGCCCCTGACTGAGTAATGCAGAGTGGTCGCCAAACGCCAACTTCGCAGCTTCGGCACAGAATTCAGGAACTCCAGCGATACCCGCATACTCCTTGTCTAAACTCTTCTCCATTAAGATTTTTTCTGCCTAAACACAACCACAGACCGCATACATGTAGTATGTAGCAGGTTTGCACGCCGTGCATTTGGTTTTCTGTGACTTTTTTGGCGTTTTAAACAATTCCTGACACTAAAATTGTTCAAAGAGTCAATAAGCTTTAACAAGTCACTTTTACCACACAGACCCACGATAACAATGCCTACGCCAGGCCAGGGCATGGCATTACGCAACCAAGCGCATAATGCTAAGATACCTACGTTCGAAGACTGTGGTGTGATGGTACCTTATATGGTACGCATACATGGGCCGAGGGGGGTTCGGGGGTTTGGCCAACTTGGGTTCGACCCCCCAAACGACCTCACACACCCATCTGAAGCCGATTTTTGTTCCTGACCCCCAAACCTGCAGGCCCACCCCTAAATATTCGGATTTTGACTATCCCCAACCCATTTTTCCGGCCCATGTATGGTGCCGGTATATCAAGCCACTAGCCTGGGTACCGGAACCATATATCCGTGCATATTTGGGAGGTTACTCCCCCAGCTAAAAAACGCAAACCCCACGACCACGAGTCAGTTTAGGGACCCCCGACCAAAAATACATTTACTATTACCCCCATCTAGGGAACGACCGGAACCGGATTTTTGGGTCCGATCGGAATCGGAATCGGAACTGAAGTACAGTTCCGAATCGGAATTTTTCGGAATCCGAACTTTTTTGAAAATCGGCATAAAATTTTGGAATAACCTGTTTTTGGCAAAGGAACAGTGTTTACGCAACCATCCTTTACAATTCCATGCAAACATCCAGTACAAATCACCAGATTGGTAAATTATACTTTAAAAACAACAATTATTCAACGTTTTCAGTGGAGTGCGAAGTGCGAACTGGTATTGGGTATTGGGTGTATTGTGGTGTTTTCCAGGTATTGATATTTGGTAGAGGGTTTTTTATGCCCCAATACCCAATACTAATTAGGACCTATTAAAATCGCTGTTGAACTAAAAAACTGACCTGAAAAAAATCGAAAAGGTTGACGAATGATTACATACAGTACAGTAGGTATAGAAAGCCGTTTTTTCGTTAATAAACTAAAGGGTAAGAATGTCTTATACATCAGTAATTAGTGCAATTTCTCTGTTCTTATCTAAGATAAACGTTTGTGATTCAATTGAAATTTCTCATTTTAGTGATACAGAATGTATTAGTATTGTACCCAGGGGGTGCGCGTCGGTACACCCCTTTCCTTCCAATGGAGTAAGAAGAAAAAATCCGTTGAAAATATGAAACACTGTAATACAGTAATCATGTACGGACTAACACTGTTAAATTCTGCTTATTTTACCCTCCAGAACGACCTCTAAATGCTTTCTTAAAGGCTAATTTTTCAAAATATATCGCCCTAGTTGGACAATGGCCCAACCAAGCCTCTTCGAAATTTTAATCCCTGTGACAGAAATCCTGTGTACACCATTGGAATGTACCTTTTCACTGAAATGCAATTTTTGGCTCAGTGACGCAAGTATTGGGTATTGGGTATTGGGGTTCTCAGGTATTGGTATTGGGGTATTGGGTTTTTCAGGTATTGTTCGCACTCTAGTTTTCAGGCTTCAAGTGACTTCTGTCGCCTTCAGAAATGTGTTTTGCCACTTCAGACGTCCGTTCACTGGCTTTGATCAAAACATTTTAGGCGTTTGAAGACTGCCGAGTGCCTCAGACTCAGTGCCTCCACAAACGGAGTAGTGCTAACTTTTATTTTTTTACTTAGTGGGATTACAGTAGGTTATGGGTTACTAAACTACGCAGATTGTCGATTGCACAGCAAAGAAGACACGCGATTACGCAAGAAATGGTGTTTGATTGATTTCATGAAAATTTAGCAAAAGTTCCAAAAAATTCCGAGACCTCTGAGTTCGGAATCGGAACTGCCAGTTCCGATCGGAATCGGAATCGGAATTCCGGTCGTTCCCTACCCCCATCCCCGAGAAAATTTTTCGCTTTTTAGGCTTTTTTTTGGACTTTTGTGGGACCCCCGAGACTACCTCAACACCCATCCCGATTTTTTCGACCCATGTAGGTCAGAAATCACTATTTTTTGGTTAAAATCCGCTCAAAAAACCTTTGTGCTTGGCGAAGGCTAGCCAGAATGTCATTTTCCTTGCCAGTTTGATTGAGACAGGCTGTAAACTCGGTTGCAATGCTGGTCAGTCCAGTCAACGAAGACTGTCTTACTAATAAAGAAGCAAATGACGAAGAGCAGATTTATGATTTTACAGTGCCGGTTCTACTTTCAGAAGGAAAACGGAAGCGCATTACAAGCAAACACAGCGTGTGCGTACTTGCTTAACACTGGGCAGCACAAACGGTTGGCCAGCGTCATCTCTGTAGGCTCCCACGCCAAGATTAACTTTGTTAGCATTTTGGTCGCGCTTGAACGCCTCTGTCACGCCAATGATCGGGTCAGGTGGACCCATCTCGAGATTCGAAAACCATCCCGAACTGAAAAGGATGCATGCAATCACAGTGTGCACACCACTCACTCCATACACTACTGTGGCCACTGGCCAGGCTAGTCACTAACAGCTTACGCGACATACACACCCGGGGTTGGGGTTACATCCTAGCTTGAAAGGCCAACTTCCCATACCCAATCCCTCAGAGATAGTTAATATATAATTAGCACTAGTAGCAGCTCCAGTACTAACAAACTGGCTCAGAAAGAAACATACATTGGTCGGAGGGGTGAGGGGTTGTTTGCGTGTGTTTGTGTTGTGTGATTGCGTTTACTAGTACATTTCTTCGTTTGGTCCCGAGCACCTCTCTCAACCCGTCTACCGCTCTCCTTTGCTCAACTAACATCTAGCGAGCGTTCGGTCAAATCGGTCGATAATTACTAAAGACATGATCGGATCGAAATGATATTGTACTCATTGGACTCCTTATGAGAAGAGCTTTCAAATAATGTACATATGACATAACTAATTTTGGACGATTTTGAAATTTTGGCATTTTGCGAAAAAAAACGAAAATTTGCAAAAAATAACATTTAATTAATCTTACTTAATTATGAATATTTACGCTGATTTTACCAGAATCGGTCGTCCCAGAAATTCAGGTGCATAAACTCCAGGATAACCGCCTACCTATTGGATTGACTACGCACTAAGGAAACGCCAGCAAAAAAGGAGAACTGTACCTAGCTCTAATGATCCGAGTTGTAAAGTGGGGTCTCGTACGGCTCACCAGACTTGGTCTGCCCAACATTTCGACTGTGCGTTAAAGCTAGAAAGAAGTGAAGTTTACAAATACTAAACAATTCAATAAAGTAACACGCAAACTCTGACATGCGATACTAAATTCCGCACCGAATCAACTGGCGCTGATTGGTCAAGTAATGGGACCGAGATGCGGTATTTTTATACCGTATAATACCGCATACAGTAGTTGTTAAAACTGAATCAGAAAGATTTTTCAGTAAACTCATGTCTTTTTCGTGCTTTTAAACGTGGTAGTACTGTTTTTGGTTTTGTTAGCCATGTTATCGGTAAGAAAAACTCAAAAATCTTCCTTTAAGGTAGTTTTCTGACTTCCTAGAAATGCAAAATGTGATATTACAAGTATACTTCTAAAATGCTGAGAAACCTGCAATTTTGCTTTTTTAATAAAATCAACGTATTTTTGGTTAGCATTTCACTAACTTGAAGTGAAGCAAATCTGTACAGCCAAAATATAGTAAATATTTACAATAGGCGTAATTCAAAATAAATTCAATACATTGTCGGCTCAGATTCAAATCTTTACATAAACAGACAGTACTAGCTTACTAGTAGTAGGTGGGCGACCATTTTTAATAATTCGCGCTACGACCACGAAAATATGCTGAAAGGGCCGATAGCATGACCGCAATTCAGGCAAAAAACCGCATTCGATTTCATTAAAAATTAGAAAAATGCGATTTAATGTCAGCCGCCCGCGAAGGACTTTTCTATGGCGCACTTGGTACCATTTTTATTATGGGCAATATATTTGAATAACTCGCGCTACAAGACAAAGTTTATGCTAAAACGGCGATAGCATGACCGGATGCGATAAATTACGCAAAAAACTGCACTTGATTTGATGAAGAATTACAGAAATTCGTGTTAAAAACAGTTTTTGTGTGAGCCGCGCAGTTTAGTAATTTGGTCGCACGTTTGAAATGGGACTGATTTTCTGTGGCGCGATTTACGAAGATGCAACAGACTTGATTGTTTAAAATGTACTAGAAGGCCGTGAATATCTGTAACACAGCTAAATTAATGCGAAAAAGTATGATTGCAAGCGTTGCACAAAATAAAATACTGAAATGGGAAAAATTTAGGGTTACAGAATCTTCAACACCGTTTGTGGGGTTAACGACAAACAGCAGAGAGCCAATTCTTGTATCATTCGAAAGCCTGAAGTCTACTGTACTCAGAACCGATTGAAACCCTTTCGCAAAACTCATCGTTTTATCACAACAATCAGGAACACGAAAAAAATCCACCATAAAGCCGATTTTCAGTAGTTAAGAAAGAATTCAATTTGTGGGGACCGCGTCAAACTGCGTTAAGAAAAAGAGTGGTGCTATGTAGGTAACAAGTTACGCTGATTTCAAATCCGATTGAAACCAATTTAAATAAACTCTCCTTTCCACAGAAAATGGATGTTAAAAAACGACGAATTCAGTTTTTGAGAAAAAAATGCCTTTTAACGGCTGAATTATGGTTCAAAATGCATCTTATTCCATAGCTCGTACTCTGTTTCATATAAGTACATCACTTCCTACCAGACATGGGCTAGCATTTCGGCTGATGGGGGGTAGAATTTTCAATTCCTGAGGGGGCCTGAGGGGGGTAGGAGCGCTTGATGGGGGGGCTGAGGGACTTTTTGGCGAAAATCAGGGTTTTTTGGCTTATTTTTCATTAAAATAAGTTAAAATTAGCTATTCTGAGCTCATTTACGCCTATTCCAGGCATATTTTTATCATAATTTTCTATACAAAATTCTTCCCAAAAATTCCTGATGGGGGGTAGCGGCCGGCTGATGGGGGTATATCAGAGCCTGATGGGGGGCAACCCCCCCTCAGCCCCCCTTTGCCCATGTCTGCCCTAGAACCGTTTTCGGACCATATTTTGCCCGTATTTTTGTATTTTCTAAACGGCGCAGCCGGACGTAGCGTGCCCATTCCTATTACTAGTAGGTTGACAAAACAGATCACAATCAAAAGTAGGCGTGTTTTTCACAGGAAAGGCCGACCACAAAAAAATAACTTATGTTTGTGACCAGAACTTGGCGAACTATCTATATTACATACTAGCGTAACTGGGTGTTTTAAAGCGTTTGCAGCATACTGTACGGTATACGGTATTATGCGGTATCGAAAATGCTACACCCATACATATACTAGGGGGGTTTGGGGGGGGTTCCCCCCCCTGCTGGAAAGGCCAAACCCCCCCCACACCCCCCCCCCCCCCGAGACAGGTTAAGGGGCCCCTCCCCCTGACCAAAAAATACAAGTACTAGTAGTGGCTCCAGTATTAACAAACTGGGTCAGAAATCACTAATTTTTAGCCTAAAATTCACTTGAAAAGCCTTTGGAAACCGAATTTGGCGTTTCCACTGCTGATATTTAAGAAAAATCGGTGTTTTTGGAAGCTCTTTTTGTCATTTTTTGCTTGTTTTTAGCTTTAAAACGCTATTTGGCAGCTTAAAATAGCGATTTTTAGCGTCCTTACTGAGAAAAACGTGCTAAAAACGCATTTCTAGGCGTTTTGGAGCTTTTTGAAATTTGGGACCCCCCACCTGGGCGGAAACCCCCCCCCTCGACCCCCCACCTGAGGAAACCCCCCCTACCCCCCTCCCCCCAGGTCGGCCCAGAGCTGTTACATGTATGGCTACACCCTACATATATGGTATTTTCATACCGGTCCCATCCTTAGTCAAGTAATCGATGCGTCACAACTACAGATGCAACCATAATCCGGTATTATCCGGTATATACCATAATCCGGTATTTTTTTTATCTAAAACTAACTAACTAACTAACTGCTCTAACACTACCCGGTATCCGGTACCCTATATTTTGGATACCGGATAGCCAAACTGCAGGAATACCGCAATTTTATGACAATTTTTTCAGTTTTCGAGCGCATTTTTGGTTTCGAATTCAGATTCGCACTATTTTCGGACTTAACTGCAGCCTATTATCTCGAAAATATAGCTGATTGAACACGATATCAGTCATGTCAAATAAATATATTCTTGTTGGTCATATCCTACTTGAAAGCATCGAAAAAGTATATTTCTAGCCTGAAAATTACTGTATTTCCTTAAAACCTGATCATAATACTATTCGGTATTCTGATAAACTATCTGCTATCCGGTTTTTTTCTTTGCGGTTGCATCTCTGCGGTCCATGTCCCTTCCCTACCCGTTTGTAATCGCGCTAGGTCAGTGGTGGTGGTGAGGTGAGATCACTCGAACTGCGAATTTTCAACACAGACGACCGAATGTGGTATCAAACGGCTGCTGACAATCTCCTGATTATTATTTTACACATCAACATCTAATTACTGTATGCTTTATCAAGTTCTACCACAACAACAGATAGAGATTATGCGTTTTCGGCCGGGCGGGCACAAATCGCCTCCCCAAGAAGTTGGAAAGTTGGAAAATGGAAAATCTAAAAAATGGAAAATGCTTCCCCATAATTTGGAAATTAGGAAAACATGCACAAGAACAACCATCACGGGATGCAAAAATTTGCATATCGGTAACGCCGGCAATTCGGCAACGTTCGCCGAACGTGAATCCTCCTTCCGTTGCACCATCTATAAAGAATGGTTAGAAGTCGAGTCTGGATGTGCTTAATGCAATCGAAAGCTATCGAAATCATAACCTGCGATCGCTGTAATCGCTGTAATATGAAGCTAATCGAATTACGGGTGTACGGTCAGCTATTTCCACCCTTTATCGTCGCGTTCGTGTATGTAGTGAAAACAAAGAGCTGGGAGACCGATAGCAAAAGGGACCCGAAACAAATTTCGGAAACCAAGGAAAGAAATGTTAGTTCTTACCCTTGTGAACTGTTCGTTTCACACAACTGTAGCGGTGTAGCGTTCTGTTCGGCCTAGGTGATTTGTAATTAGCGCGTTACCGTAACTATTAATCGGCAAGCGCCAGTGTCCAGCTGGGACCTGGCGCGTCTATTTAAGTGGTGGCCGCCTGGGTTAGGGGTCAGTCGGTCATTTAGCGCCCACAAGAGGCAGTAAGCACGAGAGCGTGCTAATTTGATAGGCCCAAGGCTTCTGGTTGGAAGTAGAGGTTGTTGTGGTTGATCCCCGCCTCTGCTCCGACCAGTCCGCCTTTTCTTTTGCCTTCATACGTTCCCTGACCGGCTTTCCTCTAGAGCCTTATTAGTTAGTGCGTTAATAGTAAGTGCCCTCATTTTCGATCTCTACAATAAACTAAACCTTCTCTATTCTCTTTACCATCGGGTCAGGAGTCGACCGATTGTCGGACTCGAGCAAGCGCGCAGACGGACAGTCGCTACACAACAAAAATTTGGGAATTTCTTTTAGGCTGTTAGTGGATTGGATTTTGTGTTGTGATACAGTACGTATGTATTGAAACGAGATGAGGAGTCTTTACTTGATTAGTCAGGTATACAACACAACAAACAAACACACACACTCTCAAACGCACGCACACAACCACTCGATAACTCGATAATACAAACACTCTGAATCACGCATTCCTTCATCACTCCCCTTTCAACGAGTGTCGACTGGCCGCCGCTGTGCCTGACAATCGGAGAGACGAACTATGGGAGCTGCACCGCCTCTGTTGACTCGGCATCTTCAGTAGCAAGCTGCCCTGCACTGACACCACATTGATTCGATCTCTTGCGCGCCACGCTGCGGCCTTTCTGCGCCTTTACCTTGATCTGACGACTTGTCAACGGTGAAACAGACTTGCCACTCCTGGACAGCGAACTCAAGCAAATTGCCATTCTTCTCCACCTCTGTCCTCTTCTTCTCATTGCCTTTCTTCTTCCTCTCACTTTCATCTTTCTCTTTCTTCTCTTGACCCTTTTCATCCTCTTGCTCCTCATCATCACTTTTCTGCTCATCTTCTTACTTCTCAACACTTTCCTTCTCATCATCATCATCTTTCTCCTTCTTTCCCAAAACATCTCTCTTCTTCCTTTCTCATCTTCTTTCTCTTCCTTTTTCTCTTTCTCTTCCTCTTTCTTCCTTCTCCTTATCCTCTTTCTTCTCTTTCCATTCTCTTGGACGTCCTGATGGGTACCCACAAACTGAGCTAATTGTGCAACACCAGCCACTGGAGTTACATCGTCGGGGTCTTCCGCGTGTGCTCCCAAAAGCGCGCTATGAGAAGGTGCTTTGTGCACGATACCAACAGAAACAGAATGAATATGGCTTTCCGCCAAACAAAGAACAGCTGGAGCTCCATCAACTAACCGCGCGTCATCCTTTACTTCTTTCTTCTCATTGACTCTCTTCACTATGACTTGATCATCCTTGGGAGCGCCTGTGCACGAAAAAACTGCCTTAGTTGAACGAGAATGCCCACTGAACGGAGGATCGACCATTAACCCAGTGAAGGGAGTGTTTAATGAGCCGACTTGGACACCCAAAGTGCCAGAAAGCAAAGCCGCTTCCTCTTTCATACGATCTGCCAGGGGTCGAGACAGGTACTGAGCGATCAGACGATCGGTGCGCTGACGTTCGAGCTGCAGTCGTTGCTGTGCGATCTCCCAACGCTGCTGTTGTTCGATCTCCCATCGTTGTTGTTGGATCTGCCATCGTTGTTGTTGTTCGACCCACCATTGCTGTTGCTGCTCGATATCACGCTGTAGTTGCTCTTGCAGAAGTCGGACGCGATCGCGAAAGGTAGTGGACATCATGTGAGCATCAGATGGGGCACGGCTGTGCCTGACGATCACGAGCAGTGGTAGCTTGGGGTTGGAAACAGGAGGAACTTGATAGCAGAACTTGAACTCGTACTGGAACTGAATGAAGGGGGCTCCCGGGTCTCTTCGGCACCAATGAAACGAGATGAGGAGTCTTTACTTGATTAGTCAGGTATACAACACAACAAACAAACACACACACTCTCAGACGCACGCACACAACCACTCGATAACTCGATAATACAAACACTCTGAATCACGCATTCCTTCAGTATGTATGTGAAATTTTAGTCATTTGTGATACTCCGTTTTCAATTTTCTTGTTACATTTTCGAATTTAGATTATGAATTGCTGGATATTTGATACCCATGCATTTACATATACGTACATATTTAATGGGGCTTGCTTTTTTCTTAAAGTTAAAGTGTTTTCTCTTTTTGGTCGAAACTGTGAATGAATACATACTGACACTGCCTGCAATTTAGAAATCGACTTCTGAGATCTATGCTCAAACATAAATAACCCAATTTACAGTCATAGACCCGACTCCGAATCTATGTTAGCTTAGATTTAGGTTTGTTGCAAGGCCACCGAAAGGCAGTGATGACAAGTAGATAAATGGGTAGCATCGTGGGATGGGAAGGCAAAGGGAGTCTGTGTGCAAGGCCACAGAATACGAGTGCTTCAGCTTTAGCTTGCCAGGGATGGACGCAATCCTTTCCAGCATGAGCTGTTGCGCTAATTTTCTTCATTTTGCCCTTGGTACTGAATATTTCCGGCTCTTTCCGGGAATCTGCACACTTTGCCCGATATAGAGGCGTAATCAAAAAATGGGGGAAACCGTCCACCTATTGATTGGCATTCCAAATCGTAGCCACATTAACTATTTTACAATAGAGGCGTTTTCCCTCACTATTTTACTTTAGAGGCGTAAACGACCTATTTTACTTTAGAGGCGTAAAGTAACGCGCCCGCGGCGTACTTTTTACGCTGTGGCGTAGCGGTTTTGCGGGAATCGATGCATCTAATCGACGCTCCGGTCAAACTATTGTACAATAGAGGCGTAATCGGTCAAACTATTGTACAATAGAGGCGTAATCGTCCTCTATTGTACAATAGAGGCGTAATCGTCCTCTATTGTACAATAGGGGCGTATTCGATTACAGTAGGACATTTTACTATTGTACAATAGAGGCGTAATCGACCTCTATTGTACAATAGAGGCGTAATCGATTACTACTGCTTAAAAGCCGTAGTTTTCAGTTTGCTTCCAAACTGTACATTAAACACATGCATTTATTGTTTCCGAAGGTTTGGCTGCATACCGTCGCATTAACAACACTTTAATTTCAACTGTCTGATGCACTATGGTACAGTAATCTTTAAGATACGGGAGGCGAATGGCAGGGCGCCTTTATGGTGACCTGCAAGTCGGACGGTCCACCTCCTCGTGGGGCCTCCTGGAACTGGGTGCTTTTATTGAGCGCCCAGTACTAACGGACCGACGGCGGATCCGATCAGAAGAAAAGCCATCGACTCGTTTGGGCAGCATCGAGTTACCTGATGGGAGGAACAAACGCGTACAGACTGTAACTTTTTCTTAAAAAGTGCTTGGTCTTCTGACGGATTCGGCCATTCACTATACTGGACTGAGTAGGCTTTCTGCTCTGCAAACTTGCACAATTGTTCTACACTGTCATGGCAGTGTTCGCTATAAACAGCTCAAAATGTGTAAAAAAGTGACTTTGGCATTTCTTCAACTGAACGTTTCAATTGTGGTCGCTGAAACTGCGAGAACGGACTCACGTGCATTTATTATACGAAAAGATACATACTGTAGCATTTTTGTTTGTCTACAGATGACAAAATATTCTAAAACACTCAGACAGGCATAATAAAATGTATCAATCGACCGGCATACAAACTTTTCAGTTTCAAGCAGTTACAAAAACCCGATGTATCAATCGACCGGCATAGAAACTTTTCAGTTTCCAGCAGTTACAAAAACCCGATGTATCAATCGACCGGCACAGAGAAACTTTTCAGTTTCAAGCAGTTACAAAAGCCCTAACAAAGAATATTTCATGGACCGAATATTTCAATGAATATCGGTATGCAGATCTCAGAACGTTCGAAACAGCGCTGCGTAAACAAGATGATTTCGTGTTACAACAAGAACAACTGAACGCTTCAATTTACAATAACAAAATCCAACAGACTGCAAGTAGGGCCAGTGAAAGTCGACAATTGCCGAAATGCCACGACATTTTCTTAACTGTTAGGGAGCGTGCAACAATTAAGTAATTGCATTTCTGCCCACTTTCGCCCCCTCTCCCCCAAATTACGTAATAATTTGGCTACTCCCCTCCCGAAATTTCAAATTCTTTTGGATAGTGTAGCTGAAATTTTTACATTACATCCAATCTAAAGGCGTTCATCAAAGTGAAATTGAGAAAATGTGAGCCGATGGCTAGAAAACAAGACAACACGTACCTGTACTGTACATATAAAACAATAAAAAAATTATGGCCACTTTTGTGGTTTTTGCAGTTTAAAGGCAAGATGAAAATTACGTACCTAATAAAAATGCCGACACTCTTCCCCCTGTCGTAATAAGTAGTGATGATTTGACGAACTCACCCCATTCCATGCGATTACGTAATTGTTTGTTGCACGGCCCCTAAGTTCATAAGACAATATTATCCAGTTTGACTGTCGCTTTGCGATAATATATATATATATATATATATGTGATCAAACTGGATAATATTGCCTTATGAAATAAAGTAAGTGATTAAAAATGTTCTGATCTGCGTGGTGTTTGCGAAATAAATATGCGTAGAGATACGTGGGGTACAAATTCGCAGAGGTACCATGCAAATGCTTAAGGCTGTCCTTAAGCGCAGCCCACTTTTGCTCGGCCTGTAACGGGGCGTCCTGATCGGGTGAAATTACCGTTATCAAGTAATCTTTCCACCGCTGTCCGTGCGTACGTTCCAGAGTCTGTTGGATTTTGTTAACTAGAGACGGCTTCCCGCCGTAGTCGTCGTCCAGAACTTTCGTATCCATCATAACTTTCGTCCCTAGAAAGCGTACGCCAATACTTAGTAAGTATGTGATTGGATGTTAACAAGATACCTGGGTGGAGCCATCGTAGAAGAAATGCAACCAAAAAATCGGAATTCTTTTGTTGCTGGGTGACCTGTTGTAGATTGATATCGTTGTTGTTTCTTTGCGACAAAATGTACGCATACACATGGTCACGCTGCACGCCTTCCCCCGGGTACGTTGTGGTAAAGAACAGAGTCTGGTCAAAAATAACCACTTCATTTGCCCCACCTAGTACTCGTGCTTGTGCCGTCCTTGCGCACCAAGTCTGGCAAACATCTCTGCAAAAGTTATACCTGAAACTAACGTAAAATGAACATATTTTTTACGCAGAAAAGCAATAAACCATACCAATCCACAATGATTTTTTTCGAGACCGCGGTTTCATGGGAAACTTGATCTAATTTCATATTGGGAAATGTGGCCCAAAAATACATCACCAGAAGCTGTTTGGTCAAGACGAGATGGGCCTTCATGAAAAAACTTCCAATCCGTACACTGAAGTGGGGATGGGCGGGGCAGTTTCTACACCGCCACTATAACAAGAAAAGTACGTACATACGTACATCTGAAATGCTTCACAAATTTGAATTACCCTGAAGCCCTCTGCTTTCGTTACATCTTTCCAAAGGACTGCGATTTCGTCAGGACAAGCTTGATCTGCCTGATGGCAATTCAGCGTATTGTGTATAAGTCCAAAGCGAGCCAAGAACTGTAGAGCGTCCTCATTAGATTCTAGCTGTTCGCCAATAAATGCAGCCGTAAAGTCCACTTCAAGAACAGCCTCTGCCGGTTCGACATGCTGCACTATTTGCGTCCTCGATCGTGGCACCTTCACGTGGTAGTATAGCGGTGTCGAGAGCACTCTGTAGAGATCTTCAAACATCAAGTCGGTTGTTGTTGTTGTTGCAGGACGGCAAAAGTAGATGGTAACGCAGATCTTTTGCGCACTTAAATCGTTTTTAATGCCGTCAATGATGATGTCGAGGATAGCATCTGTGATCTCGTTGCAGAACCTTTTGATAATGCGCAGTTTTACACACAGTTTTTGCAGCACTTTTTTCGCGGGCTCCTCCATAATGCCGGCGTGCCGTTTGAGGAAGCCCACCAGCAATTTGCATGACAGGCATTTTACGGACGCCTGGTGACTGACACTGAGAGCTGTGGCGGTACACAGGGCACGATTCTGGCAAGGCGTAGGTGCAGTCAGATTGTGTTCTTTAACTGGTTGAATGACTGATGTATAATTGTCAATCAGTGCTACTTCGAATGTTTCCTGACTGGAACCGCTAGATACGTTTAGCGTAGAAAACCTATAACAACAGCCAATCTGTTTCGCTTTTTATGGGTAGCATTGCGATGAAAACGTACCACTGTCCCCGACCTGGCGTGCTTTTTGGATCTCCAACGATGAACAAGCTGATTTGTTCTATTTCACCAAGGGGACATTGAAAGAAACCCTTTTGGTGTTTGGTTGGTCCCAGCTCACTTCCACAGCCTGTTGTGACATGGATGTGCAAACAGGGAACTGCATCTGAATACATCTACATACCCAGTTTTTTCACACTGCTTCGTTGCAGTTTTCCTTGAAGTACTATGTGAACGCAGGTCTCAGGCGTCAACACGTTGTCTCCGTGTTGCGATGCACTCCAACAAATTTCAACGCGTTCCTGCACCGGACAGCTAGCGGTTCGCAATGGAACGACACTGGTTCACATTGAATTTGTACTGCCGGGTGCCAACCTCAACCAACATCGTCGAAAAGAATACTTCATCTGAAGACTGCGAGTCGTTTGGAATGAAACGAGTCAGAACGGCGCTAGATATCTGCAAATTACGTTCGATTTACTTAGACACATGTATTCATTGAATACATACGTTCATGCCGGCTCGCATGAATTTCCATAATAATGTTTTTTCGCCATCTTCCATCAGGTTTCCAGCGAGCGACACCGACTCAGAGCAAACTCTGTGCTGACACGTCCCATAGAGAGTTAGATTCAATGCCCCTTCGTTATCTTCAAACGATCCGTAGAATCCGAAATAATTTTGTGACCGTAATTCAACGGTATATTCTATAATGTCATTTTTTTATAATTTACGTCCGGTTTTAGGCTACATATTCTCCCCACTAAGTTTTACTATCGTACCTGTAAGTTCGGGCCTGTAGGGATTTTTGTTTTTCTCTTCTTTGGAGATAAACACCAACTCTTCAATTGCTTTCGTCAGAACATGATGAAGTTTATGTAGGAGATGTGTGGGGGTAAATGTTTTTTGCACTGTACCATAGTGCATAGAAGTTGAAATAAGTGTTAAGGTATGCAGCAAACGAAACAATAAATGCATGTGTTTAATGTACAGTTTGGAAGCAAACTGAAAACTACGGCTTTTAAGCAGTAGTAATCGATTACGCCTCTATTGTACAATAGAAAGGTAGGGACGATTACGCCTCTATTGTACAATAGTAAAATGTCCTACTGTAATCGATTACGCCTCTATTGTACAATAGAGGACGATTACGCCTCTATTGTACAATAGAGGACGATTACGCCTCTATTGTACAATAGAGGTCGATTACGCCTCTATTGTACAATAGTAAAATGTCCTACTGTAATCGATTACGCCTCTATTGTACAATAGAGGACGATTACGCCTCTATTGTACAATAGAGGACGATTACGCCTCTATTGTACAATAGTAAAATGTCACTGTAATCGATTACGCCTCTATTGTACAATAGAGGTCGATTACGCCTCTATTGTACAATAGTTTGACCGGAGCGTCGATTAGATGCATCGATTCCCGCAAAACCGCTACGCCACAGCGTAAAAAGTACGCCGCGGGCGCGTTACTTTACGCCTCTAAAGTAAAATAGGTCGTTTACGCCTCTAAAGTAAAATAGTGAGGGAAACGCCTCTATTGTAAAATAGTTAATGTGGCTACGATTTGGAATGCCAATCAATAGGTGGACGGTTTCCCCCATTTTTTGATTACGCCTCTATATCGGACAAAGTGTGCAGATTCCCGGAAAGAGCAGTTGATTGCTGTTCTTTTTTGTCTCAGTTAGAAAGCTTTTAATGACGATATGATGTTCTTGGTTTCCTTGTTGGTAGATAGGTAGATAAGTTCGTTCGTTCGATCGATCGATAGGTAGCTATCTCTCATATCGAATACTGCCGTTTTCGTTTTCTTGCGAGCGAGCCTCTTTCCAATTTTGTCATTTAATTTTCTTGTTGTCTTCTTGAAACTGGCTGGAATGCGGTCATGTGTTTACAGATTAATGACGTGTTAGCGAGGGCTAGTCCGCAGTGTCAACCACGTGCGTGGTGCCCGGTTGCAGCACAGGTTACCGAACGGCAGAGAAAGTGCCAGGTGTGAGTCTGCACTTATTTCCGACTAGTCCATACATGTAACAGGCGATGTGTCAGCGGGGAGGGGAACAGGCTAAAAAACCGCTCAAAAATCACAATTATCAGGCAAAAGTCGAAAATTTTGGCTCAAATACCGCTAAAGACAGTTGCGGTCACGTTCAGCTAGATCGCGGACCCGGTGCCGGTTTTTGTTTTGGAAAACTGGGCCTCCTCGATGCGTACATTGTAGCTTATGCTGATGCGTATCTAGGGCATACATGGGCCGCGGGGGGTTTGCCCACCACCCAACTCGACCCCCCAAACGACCCCACCCACCCACTTGAAGCCGACTTTTGTTCCTGAGCCCACCCTCCCAAAATCGCCGCCACCCCTCAGAACCGGCAGGCCCACCCCCACATTTTCCGATTTTGACTACCCCCAACCCATTTTTCCCTCCCATGTATGATCTAGGGGTTATTTTAGCCTTGAAAAACAGGGCCTCTGGTGCTAGCCTATACTGATGATGCGTATCTAGGGGTTCCTTAAATTTATTCAAACAGGCCCTCCGCTCCGGAGCGTTTTCCGAAAAAAACCAGCACCGGGTCCGCGATTTAGCTCCACGTGTTTCGGTCAGGCAATTTTAGCAATTTCTTTACAGAAAAATCGGAGGGGTTGGTAAAATGTCCCGCCCGTGTTACATGCATAGTTAGTAATAACACCGATCGGGGGTTGAATCTCATCCAAAATTTCGGGACGCATCCACCCTTACTAAAAATACATGGACGTTCATGCTCTCAGATGTGAAAATGTACGTTATGCTTGAAACATTTCAGATACTGTCTTGACGAGTTGGGCTACGCTTACGTGGTGTTTGGAAAGTTCTTTTCTGATCCTATCGAGTCCCGGTTTGCTTGGTACCTACAGCTCTCTGAAGGGAACTATTATATCAGTCTCCGCCAACTGCTTGCTCGAACGCAAATGTGATCTTTTATGTCACTGGCGCTCTGGTCAGTCTTAATCTGCGCAGCTCAACTGCCAAACATTGTCTTCACCATACATGGGCCGGAAAAAAGGGTTGGAGGTAGTCAAAATCCGAAAATTTGGGGGTGGGCCTGCCGGTTTGGGGGGGTCGCGGCGATTTTGGTGGGTGGGGTCAGGAACAAAAGTTGGCTTCAGGTGGGTGGGTGGGGTCGTTTGGGGGGGGTCGAGCCCAAGTTGGGGGGTGGGCAAACCCCCCCAGACCCCCGGCCCATGTATGGTCTTCACTGCAATGAACTGTTGCTGGACCCGGACCAGTTCGAGTCCAAAATGCCCCGTCTTGAAAGTGATGCTGGATCGGAGAAGATTTCTCTGCTTTTGGATCAGGTGAACAGAGGTGGCTTGGTGGTACCCAGCACTGCTGCATTTGGAAAGCCTGGTTTGTCTTGTCTTGCATTCAGAATGACTCCGATCTCAAGAAACGGTTTCTGTCGAATGGAGCTCCCTGCCAGCTGTTCGTCGAGGTTGTGATGCGTCTATTAGAGCAGGATTCCCAGATTCAGGATATTTTGGTGACTGAGCTTCGCTGTATCCATAATCATCACTTTGCCCATAGTCTGGTAACGAAGTTTTTTAACTGTATGTGCAAGAACTTTATGAAAAGTCTAGCTTTTAGTTCCGTAAAACCAAGTTCTCAGGCTAAGATTGCTAAGTTAAGACCCTGTTGAGTCAGCTCAGTGGTTCTATTCCATTCCGCAACTTAGTAACCGCAGAATGGTTGTGTGTATTAGTGAGTGTGATAAGTTACTGTACGGTTCATATACTGCTTTATTAATAGCATTACTGTATTCTGGTCATGAATTACAGTTCAGAATGTTAGAACTTGCGTTATCAACTTCTATATTGGTGTTTCTGTCAATTTATTATGTTTGAAGAACGATAAAACTTGTCGCGTTGGCCTGCTTCCTTAGTATTGATTTTGCGTTTTGGCCTACAATGGGTAACGGGTAAAATAAAGTGATCGCTCCATGTGTATCTAGATCTCTATG
>JASANB010007974.1:0-62700 GCA_030248155.1 Sabatieria punctata
GCAATTTCTGGATGGGGGCTATTTCTACTGTTATTTTTAATATATTAATATTAAATAAAACTATTATTAATAGTGCCATTTTAATAGTATTAAATCTATATTAATACCCTGTGTTTCAGGTTCAGGTTCAGGTATACCCACGAATTGCACACTGGGGTGCAAAAGTTTAAAGGCACCAAGTCGTGTAGTACAACAAAAATTGACTTCTCGCTTGTAATTGTAAGGGTAGCTGAGCTGTCAAACTGCATTGCATACAAACCTCACATACACATAAAACTTATAAACGAATATTCTTTCTAATATACTCCATTGTTTATTAGCAATAAATAATACTGTATATCACAAATAATGGCGCGCAGGGGCGCTGGGTGAGAGGAGGGTGCGAGAACACCTGGGAGCTAAACTTTTCCAATTGTTCCCATCCAAAGCTCATCGAGGCCGACAACAATGGCGTAGAGTTCAGCGGCGTTTTGCTTCGAATCGACTGTGCTCTGGAGATGGATTGCTCGATTTCACTTGCTGCCGTTTAATGTCGACTGACCGGGATCTATAACAAAAAGATATGGCATCGATCCGGACCTGATGTGCGGGGCGGCTTTCGGCCTACGATCATACCTATGGTCCATTTCGCGACCCAAGTGATTCGGCCATGATCAGACCTTACGTAGTGTGGTCCATTTCTGCGACCCCCTTGGTTCGTCATCTCGAACCTTTCCCTTCTATCATTGCCAGCCACTCTAGCCATTTCGGGAAAAGTACCTAGATTTACTTTACCTAGTTGTTGGATACTGCTATTTTACTTAGTTTTACTTTACCTAGTTTTAAATCCACATAACTAGGTACTTCTAGGTAGAACAAGTTTACCTAGTTTGATTTTTTTCAAGTTCTATGTGGCTTTTTCAGTCAGCAAACCTTCAAATTTCCGGCTTTCCCACAATTACAGTGGCACCAGAGAATGAATTTCGTGAGATTCTGACTTATTTGATCAATAAAATACAAATATTTACTTCAGATGTGTCAATTTCGTAAATTTTAACTCCACTAACTTCATCATTGTTCTATTGAACCAAAAATAATATTTTGACTTGATTTCGAGCGTTTTAGGTTTACCCAGTATTACCTAAGTTTTTCTGGGCTTTACCTAGTTTACCTTAGTTTCTAAGCTCAGAACTTCACCTAGTAATACTTTACCTAGCTTTTTAGGTGACAACTTTACCTAGTATTACTTAGTATGACAGGGATGGATATTTGTCCGAAAAAACTTCGGCCTGTTTTTTCTGTTTTTACAAAATCGCGAAAAAACTCTTGCTCACGTTCTGATTATCCTAGCTTGGTTTTACTATTCCTAACGCTTTCTAGCGCCTTCCTGAGTCTTTTTCAGAACAGAAATACCCGTCTTAAATGGATATAAATCACGAAACAGGCATGAAACTGAGCCTGACAGGCTCCATCAACAAACGCTATAAGGAAATTTTCTTACAGCAGTTCGCCTTTTGTTTTAGTTTGGGCTAACTTGGTGTTTTCTGCTGTTTTTCTAACAGTTTTGAGTCAGTCCAGCCTATTATGCATCGAAAAGTCCGTTCTTTAACTGAAAAAATGACATAAATTAACCATTTTAGCTTGAGCTTTTTCCGAAGAAAACGGAAAACACACCCTCTCATCCCTGCTGAATGATTTTAGGTAGTTAAACTGCGGTAACACCACGGTTGAAAAGCCGTAATGGCTCTGTTATGCACTGTAGTATACATAGAGTAAATGAAACATGAGTATTACCTTTAGCTCGCTGTCTACAAAAGAAAGTTTCCATGAAAGCCTGTCTATAGCTGGAGCTAAGGAGACAGTAGAGTAGAAAGTTGATTGAGCTGTTGATGAGAGAAAGTAAGTCAAGCACATCAGCGATGCCTCCATAAATGTAGAAGTACACTTCTTCCGTGAAAATTGAACTGGCCACAGGACTCAGGAAGGCGCTAGAAAGCGTTAGGAATCGTAAAACCAAGCTAGGATAATCAGAACGTGAGCATTCAAAAATAGTGTAATCCGCGCTACGGTAGTTACAGTAACCTATGTTTACTGTTTTCTCAGTCGATTTATGCTCAGGAAACGTTTCCAGACCAAGGTTACGGCATCTGGTCGCTGTACGCTTTTAATCAGGTAAATTGCATTCTGAACCGTTTTGTCAACATTGCATAAAATGCAAAGGTAAAAGAATATTTCAGTACGAACTGCCGAATCAAAGCCAGACTAGTACAGTAGGTTTGATACCGTATCTTAGCTGGCACAGTTGGTGTAGTGGTTTACAGTCGATTAAAATAAACATAAAAGTACACAGTATTATTGAAATGGTTTACTGCATATATAGTTTACAGTTTACGTTTTTAAGTTTCCTTTCTTTTCTTTTACTCTAGGCCCACTTTTGTCTACTTTTCAAAGTAGTATTCTATTGTACTCTCATGCAGCATCTATTTTATAGTGCAGATACAGACAGACTTTGCGCAAAAAACGTATTACATTGTAGCTGTTCCTGCAGCTTCTGCAGTGTTGAACCTGTCTTCTCCTTGGTAGCACTTGTTCAAGACCGTCAGCGCTACCCTAATGGTGCCAATGTGACAAAATACGGAATGTTTCTTGAGTGTAATCGCGATTTCTTTTTTGATTACTGTAAATTTATTTGATTTTATTGTTTCTTGAGCTCCAGATTGCCTAGTATATGAGCTACATTCAAAAATAAGCTTTGAAAATAAAAATATGTTTTATGTTTTAAAATATGCACATATTTGAATTTCAGAAACATACGACTATATGTGTTATTAATATGTTTCTTTGCTGGAAAACATATGTTCACAGTTATATTACCGTAATATGTTTTAAAAATTTCGATTTTTTCCCACTGTAGGGCCAGCTGAGGGGTGGTACTGTAAATTTTTAAATCCTCAGGGAGTAAAGTAGAAGCGTAGCCTTATGGGGGTTAAGACGGTGATGGTAAGCCAAAAGCCCGATTTTTGCCAAAAGCCCGATTTTGACTAAAATCAAATTTTTGCTTACATTCTTAACTAAGGGCTCATCATATACAGCTAAAAAGTACTATTTTAAAGGAATTGAATAGTTTTAGAAGTTTAGAAGTGAGGATGAGATTGATAACAATTTCAGTTAACAGTTAGCCTAAAATTACCTACCAGATAAATCTGAGCCCGTAGTAAAATCGTGCGATTAGTAATGCTTCAGATCTCGTGTAAATTCAGTGCAAATGGCTGTTGCTGTGATGTCCGATGATATGGTGCTTAAACACCTATTAAAAATTATTCCAAAGATGTCTAAGGGTCCTGGTTGTATCCCACAATTTGTTCTCAAAAAATTTGCTGCTCTTCTTGCTTCTCCTATAAAGAAAATATTTTCTGTATCTTTTGAAACTGCCACTCTTCCAGATATCTGGAAAGTGGCTCGCATTACTCCAATCTTCAAAAAGGGTGCAAGCACCTCTGTCAAAAATTACCGGCCTATAAGTTCACTTGTTATAAGTGAGTTAATTATGGAATCCATCATTTTTGATGAAATGATGGATTACTTCTTGCTACCAATAAGATATCCCCTAAGGGAAGCCATCAAAATAGGACCCCAAATTTGGCCCTAAATTTAGGTCTGGAGCCCAAATTTGGTCCTAAATTTGGGCCCAATTTGGCCCCGAATTTGGGCCCTCAATCCCAAATTTGGGGAGGCCGTGTGGGCCGGCCTGCTTTTTGCCACTTTTTTTGGCTGTTCTGTTATTCAAATGAACCTACTAGACGGACCGACAAAAACTTATCGTAGCGCAGTAACAAGTAAATTATTTGGTAAGTAAATTATAATTTTAATTATATTAAATGTGAATTTTTGCCTTAAGTAAATTATATGTATCGTTTTAAATATATTTTTTTAGAAATTTACTAATACAAGTAAATTGTATGGTAAGTAAATTATAATTAGATTATATTTCAAATAAATTTACTTAACAACAGTACTGCAGAATTTGTCATTTAGTTAGGTTACGTAATATGTCAAATATAAGGCCACTAGTGGCCTGTCGCTCAGACGGTTTTGTGTTACTCGGGCTAAAAACTTCTTGTTCTGTTAACGTAAGTTTTTCCAATATCTGTCAAACAACATGGCAGACAAAGCCCAACCCAAACTTGCCTAAAACTTTTTAAGTAGCTTAATTAACAATTACTAGCAGAATATAGCTGGACAGGAACGTGGTGATGCATCATCGCATAAATGAAAGGGGCGCCTTTTCGGCGGTCTCAGGTTGATTTTAAAGCTAAATATTTACAAAAAACTTTTAAAGCAGCAAAATTAACAAGCTAAATTTTAACTAAGCGCTCACATACACCTAAAAGTACTGGTTTAAAGCAATTTAATAGTTTTAGAAGTTGTTGAGTTTGTGATTAATAACAATTTCAGTTAACAGTTAGCCTAAAATTACCTATCTGGTAAATCTGAGCTCGTCGTAAAATTGCGCGATTAGTAATGTTTCAGATCTCTTGTAAATTTAGGGCAAATGGCTGTTGCAGTAATCGCTTGTTCGATGTGCCTTTTTAGTGGATTTTCTTCCCAACCAGCGACTGCCATTTCACACAAAGCCGAACCCAGGCCGTCGAAAGTCAGCAATGGCAAGTAGATAAATGGTGATCAAACCTTAGCTGTCTAGCGGTCTCAGATTGATTTTGGGGCTAAAAATTTACAATTGGCGTCTTGGCCATGGGTAGATTACGCTATCCCGTGTGTCACGGCGGCCCCGACACCCGTGGAAGCGGTGTGTTTGTTGGTTCGAAACCTGTCGAGACGGTGGGAAGTAATCGGCACAAAGCTCAACCCAGGGCGTCAAAAGTCAGCAATGGCAAGTAGATAAATGGTGATCAAACCTTAGCTGTCTTGCACACTGCGACAGCAAAAGGAGAGGGTTGTTGTTATAGAGGCTGCCGGACCTTCTGTCTCTTCCTGCTCTATACCAGTTGGCTACTCCTAGTCCGAAAGAACAAAAATTTACAAGAACTCTTGTCGCGCATACAGTGAGGAGCAAAACTTTTAAAGGCACCAAGTCGCGTACAAGAAAAATTGACTTTTCGCTTGTAATTGTAAGCGTACCTGTCAAACTGCATGGCATACAAACCTCGCATACACATAAAACTTACAAACGAATATTCTTTGTAATATATTCCATTGTTTATTAGCAATAAATAATACTGTTTATCACAAATAATGGCGCGCAGGGGCGCTGGGTGAGAGGAGGGAGCGAGAGCACCTGGGAGCAAACTTTTCCAATTGTTCCCATCCAAAGTTCATCGAGGCCGACAACAGCGGCGTAGAGTTCAGCGGCGTTTTGCTTCGAATCGACTGTGCTGGAGATGGATTGCTCGATTTCAATTTGCTGCCGTTTAATGTCGACCGACCGGGATCTATAACAAAAAGATATGGTATCGATCCGACCCGATGTGCGGGGCGGCTTTCGGCCTACGATCATACCTATGTGGTCCATTTCGCGACCCAAGTGATTCGGCCTATGATCAGACCTACGTACAATGTATGTGGTCCATTTCGCGACCCCCGTGGTTCGTTATCTCGGACGTTTCCCTTCTACGTATCACTGCCAGCCACTCTAGCCATGCTGTTGGGCGCTAGGTACTAAGAGAGTGCCTGGCGCGTTGACGTCATGGTGATGCAAACCTACTGTACTAGACTGGCTTTGATTCGGCAGTTCATACTGAAATATTCTTTTACCTTTTGCATTTTATGCAATGTTGACAAAACGGTTCAGAATGCAATTTACCTGATTAAAAGCGTACAGCGACCAGATGTCGTAACCTTGGTCTGGAAACTTTTCCTGAGCATAAATCGACTGAGAAAACAGTAAACATAGGTTACTGTGACTACCGTAGCTCGGATTACACTATTTTTGAACGTAACCTAAGCCTGAAGCTAAGAAATGAGCGAAATAGGAAGACTTCAAAAATGCCGTCACCCGGGATACGGTAGATACAGTAACCCATATTTACCGTTTTTATAGCCATTGATGCTCAGGAAGCGTTTCCACTCTAATTATACGGTGCTTGGTCGCTGTATGACACAGGGATGGATATTTTTCCGAAAAAACCTCGGCCTGTTTTTTCTGTTTTTTTTACAAAATCGCGGAAAAACTCTTGCTCACGTTCTGATTATGCTAGCTTGGTTTTACGATTCCTAACGCTTTCTAGCGCCTTCCTGAGTCTTTTCAGAACAGAAACACCCGTCTAGATATAAATCACGAAACAGGCATGAAACAGAGCCTGACAGGCTCCATCAACAAACGGTATAAGCAAATTTTCTTACATCAGTTCGCCTTTTTGTTTTAGTTTGCCAAATTTGGTGTTTTCTGTTGTTTCTCTAACAGTTTTGAGTCAGTCCAGCCTATTATACATCGAAAAATCCATTCTTTAACTGAAAAATGACATAAATTAACTATTTTTAGCTTGAGTTTTTTCCGGAAAAAATGGAAAAACAAACCTCACATCCCTGCTGTACGATTTTAGGTAGTTAAACTGCTGCAACACCCCGCTTTAAAGACCGTAATGACTCTGTTATGTACTGTAGTATACATAGAGTAAATGAAACATAGGTATTACCTTTAGCGCGCTGTCTACAAAAGAAGGTTTCCATGAAAGCCTGTCTATAGCTGGAGCTGAGGAGACAGTAGAGTAGAAAGTTGATTGAGCTGTTAATGAGAGAAAGTAAGTCAAGCACATCAGCGATGCCTCCATAAATGTAGAAGTACACTTCTTCTGTAAAAATTGAACTGGCCACAGCCAGCACTCCTTGGGGCAGTTCAGTGACCAAAAATATCAGTAATATGATAATCAGCATCACTGTCGTTCTGTCCGGTTTGTGACTGGGCAGAGGAAACAGAGCCTTGCTTTTGCTCCCGGTTGGAAGGTCGCAAAGCACTAGTTGTCGCGATCGATAGAGACTTTTGCGAATCACTTGACGCTGGTGAACTTTGTTGAGGAGCTGGACGCTAGCTATGCCCAACAACAAGCAAGGAATTAGCTGAAAGTGGTTGGGTTTTACAGTCAGGACATACAGACTATACCATACATGTAACAGCTCCGGGCCGACCTGGGGGGAGGGAGGTAGGGGTGGGGGGTTTCCTCAGGTGGGGGGTCGAGGCGGGGTTTCGCCCAGAGGGGGCTCCAAAATTTAAAAAAACTCCAAAAGGCCTGGAAATGCGTTTTTAGCACGTTTTTTCAGTAAGGACGCTAAAAATCGCTATTTTAAGCTGTCAAACAGCGTTTTAGAGCTAAAAACAAGCAAAAAATGACAAAAAGGGCTTACAAAAACACCGATTTCTCTTAAATATCTGCAGTGGAAGCGCCAAATTCGGTTTCCAAAGGCTTTTCAAGTGAATTTTAGGCTAAAAATTAGTGATTTCTGACCCAGTTTGCTAATACTGGAGCCACTTGTATTTTTGGTCAGGGGGGTCCCTTAACCTGTCTCGGGGGGGGGAGGGGGGTTGGCCTTTCCAGCAGGGGGTAACCCCCAAACCCCCCTAGTACATGCATGGACTATACCATACAGGGTTGTATATTTTTCCGAAAAAACCTCGACCTGTTTTTTTCCAGTTTTTTCCGGTTTTTTCCTAAATTGCTGAAAAAAACTCCAGCTCAAGTTCTAAGTATCCTAGTCTGGTTTCATGATTCCTAACGCTCTTTAGCGCGTTCCTGAGTCTTTTCAGAACAGAAATACACGTCTTACACAGATATAAATAATGAAACAGTCCTTGACAGGCTCCATCAATACACTCCATATGCAAATTTTCTTACTGCAGTTTGCACTTTTGTTTTAGATTGCCAAATTTGGTATTTTCTTTTGTTTTTTTTTTAACAGTTTTGAGTTAGTTTGGCCTATTATACATCTCAAAAGTCCATTTTTTAACTGAAAAATGACATAAATTAGCTATTTTTAGCTTGAGTTTTTTTCCGCAATTTATGTTTTTTTCCGACCATTAGGAAAAAAAACGGCTTTTTCCGGAAAAAACCTCACATCCCTGATACCATACATGCATATACTGTATGTACATGTCAGTGTCCGGTATGGCGTATGGGCCTGTATGTGCATATCAAAAGTGTTTACCTTAAAAGCCAATCCCACAATCATAAGATCAGCCTTCAGCAAATAACAGCCATTGGCTCTTGCCTCTTCAGACAGATAGACATAGTAATAATTGACAAATTCCTTCCCTCCGTCGTAACTCTGACAACTATTAGCCGGTCTCTGCTCAGTCATAATCTTCTGCAGTGGCAAGTTAGGCAAACTAAGAGCCAATGTAGTCACCAGCAAAGGAAGACAAAACTTCAGGGCTCTACTGGCGTCTTTCCACTTGGAATAGAGACTGCGTTGTCTCAGGGTCATCAGTCTTACAAAGGCCAGTAAGACTACCAGCCAAAGACTTGCGCTGTGCAGGTAAACACTGAGGAACACGTGCACTATGGCAAACACCATCCATTGGTAGGATTGCCCGGTCTGACATGGTTGTCGGGGCAGTAGGATGAAGTAGAATAGATAGGTGAGGTAGGAGCACATGGTTCCCAGGTCGCAGAAAGCCACTAGAGTGAGAATGCAGTTGACTGAACTGTGACGCATCGACGGTCGGCTCAGGACCATTATGTGCATCAGGTTGGTCACTGTGCTGAACACACAGATGGTCGCTGCTAAGTGGGCGTGGATTTGTTCGAAGTTGCTGAAAGTTTACAGTCTGGCACCTGAACCATAGGTGCAGACATGGGCAAAAGGGGGGGGGGCGCTGAGGGCGGTTGGCCCCCCTCAGGCTCTGACCTATGCCCATCAGCCGACCGCTACCCCCCCCCCCTCAGGAATTTTTTGGAAGAATTTTGTGTAGAAAATTATGAAAAATATGCCTGGATTATGTGTAAATGAGCTCAGAATAGTTAATTTTAGTTTATTTTAATGAAAAATAAGCCCAAAACTCTTGATTTTAGCCAACAATCGGACTTTTTGGCTTACCACCCCCTCAGCCCCCCTCAGGCGCTCCTACCCCCCCCCCTCAGCCCCCCTCAGGAATTGAAAATTCTACCCCCCATCAGCCGAAATGCTAGCCCATCATGTCTGCATAGGTGATTACGTCACCAAACTATATATGGTAACCCCACGTTTGGGGACAGTATTGATATGGTAACATATAAGGTTCCGGTGGTACGGTGGTACTGTGGTGGTAGCATATAACAGTCAGGCACTTAACGCCGTTTATGGTACCGACACCATATAAGGTGCCGGTACCATATATGGTACCGGTACCGTAGGTAGTGGTACCATATATGGTACCGGCACCATATATGGTACCGTCACCATATATGGTACCGGTACCATATATGGTACCCCCACCTTCGGGGCCTGTGGTGGTACCATATATGGTACCGGCACCATATATGGTACCCCCACCTTCGCGTTTTTCCGGTACCGGTACCATATATGGTACCACTCTGTTCAGATTTCGTACCATATATGGTAGTGGTACCATAAACGGCGTTAAGTGCCTGACTGTATAAGGTAGGTACCGGTACCATATGTAAGGTGCCCCCACGTTCGGAGAATGTGGTGTGTGTGTCAGCTTTCAGCGGCGGAATTAACTGCAGAATAGATGGTTCTGAGGTTGGTTTTCCTATGTACTTCTCTCAATTTCTTGGAGCACTATTGCTGCCTTGTAAATCATCATTCAGTTTCATATCTGAGTGAAACATTTTTATAACTGATTTGCAGAAAAATATCTCCTTAGCTTTAACGCCGACATACAGTACAGTAAGAAAAAATGCTTAAATTAGATATTCCTTATGTATTCCAACTTTTTAGTATTTCAGCCACTAAAAATTAAACATTCAATTAATTCAAGTTTGGTTAAATATTTTGTTGCGAACAGCGAAAAGTGGCACAATACGCCTGAAAAGCCTGCCTCTTATAACAAAACGTAGTCATACAGTCAGGCACTTAACGCCGTTTATGGTACCGACACCATATAAGGTGCCGGTACCATATATGGTACCGGTACCGTAGGTAGTGGTACCATATATGGTACCGACACCATATAAGGTGCCGTCACCATATATGGTACCGGTACCATATATGGTACCACCACAGACCTCGAACGTGGGGGTACCATATATGGTGCCGGTACCATATATGGTACCCCCACCTTCGGGACCTGTGGTGGTACCATATATGGTACCGTCACCATATATGGTACCCCCACGTTAGAGGTCTGTGGTGGTACCATATATGGTACCGGTACCATATATGGTGACGGTACCATATAAGGTGCCGGTACCATATATGGTACCGGCACCATATATGGTACCCCCACCTTCGCGTTTTTCCGGTACCGGTACCATATATGGTACCACTCCGTTCAGATTTCGTACCATATATGGTAGTGGTACCATATATGGTACCGTCACCATATATGGTACAGGCACCCATGGCCATGGGTAGGGGTACCAAATATGGTGCCGGTACCAGATATGGTGACGGTACCATATATGGTGCCGGTACCATATATGGTACCGGTACCATATATGGTACCACCACAGTCGCCGAACGTGGGGGCACCATATATGGTACCGGTACCATATATGGTGACGGTACCATATATGGTGCCGGTACCATATATGGTACCACTACCCTCGGTGCCGGTACCATATATGGTTCATCCACCATACCATACTCAAAAATCCGGTTGCGCTGCAATTACCGGAGGGGTCGGGAAATTTGTGACCTCCCCGGTGATTATGGTGCAGCGCATCGACACTCAAAAACCGGTGAGTGGCACATTCTTGCTGCCGATAACCCATTCCCTCCCTATCCTGAACTGTTACCTGCATACATGGCCAGGCTACTTCAAGCAACAAAAATCTGGATCAAATTGAAAGGAATGCTTCAAATGGCGAATATCTCCGCTATTTAATTTTTAGCTCAATAGCTTTTGAGATAAGGGATGCCTACCATACCAAAATTGTACTAGTACTAAAAACAATCTTTGAATTTAGTACTAGTACCATACCAGACCAAATTCAAATCAGCTCCTTTTATACTATACCATACCATATCAAAATCAAACGCCTTTACCAGATTATTTTACTACTAGAATTATGATTTTGGTAAGCCTTTTTATTTTAGTACTGGCTTGTTGGCTATATTTAATTTATAACACTTTTCAAATGCGTCTAAATATATTCCCAATCCTTTCTGCATGTTTTGATTCTAAAAACTAAAGAAAGGTGGATTGAGCATAATTTCCAAAGGCTTCTATGACATTATCACAGCAAACTACCACTACTGTACCAAATTCATACCAAATACATACCAACCAAATTCAAACTGAATTAGCCAGTACTATACCATACCATATCGAATTCAAATCGCCAACGTTATACTATACCATACCATATCATATTCAAAGTTTGAATTTGGTAGGCATCCGTGTTTGAGATTAGGGGCCAATTTCTCACCTTACAAGTAAAATGTCAAGTACAAGTACAAGTCAATTACAAATCAAGTAAAAGTCAATTTCTCACCTCACAAGCGTTTACTTGACATTTACTTGTAATTGACAACGACTTGATAAACACTTGATATTTACTTGACAATGCCTTCGGCGGCTGAATGGCCATTTTACAGCTGATTCCGTCTGACTACTCGCGGAAACAATAAGGACGAAGCTTACTGGAGTACGGAGGGTTGACTGGGTGGGACACAACAAGTAGAATTGCTATGTTTGCTCTGTCAAAAGGAAACATTCACAAATCGGCATGACATTATGTTGAACAGTTTAACGCTCAAATTCGTCCTCGAAATTTGTTTGCCTATGACTTCAGTAGACGTTGAGGTCGCGGCTAGCCTTAGGGACTTTGCGGTACTGGCTCATTTATCCATCTTAGCCCGTGGCGGGCCATCTACCCACCAAAACTAACCTATGTTACGCACATGTGGTGCGTGCCTTAAACTGACTTTTCTTTCTGGTACTACTGGATAGACTTGTAATTGACTTGACAATTTTCAGAGGTGAGAAAGTGAGATAAAATTTATCAAGTTTGCTTGTTTTGTCAAGTACAAGTCAATTACAAGTGAGGTGAGAAATTGGCCCCAGTTGATATTTGCCTATATCTAATAGTCTACTGTCAAAAATTGCTTTCTCGGTTTCGTTCAAATTGTACACGATGAAGAAACTATAAAAAATTCGCATAAACCACTAAAATTACCTATTCAGAGAGGGTTGGACCTTACCAGGGGTATCCTTAGGTCCCTGTAGGTTAAAACCAGATAATGAGCTAGCATTTCTGCTACCGGAGATTTCCGCTTATAAGACCACCATAGTTAGAAGACCATGGTCTTATAATAGGTTTTTGTTTCCAGTTATAAGACCATGGTCTTCAAATAGGTGGTCAGAACACTTGATTCATAGACACCCATTTTCCAGTTAAAAGACCATGGTCTTAGTATAATTAATTAACCGATTTTAGGACACAATTATCTGTTTTTAAACTAAACAAAAGCTGTATAGGTAAAACATGATTCTGATTTTTGTTTTGAACACAATACAGTACCTGCTATGCTTAAACACTAAATTTCTTTTTGTAATTTCAAGTAAAGTTCTACAAGTCAAGCGTAAAATGGTCAGGCATGTCTGGAACAACAATCTAGGTGAAAACAATTTCAACTTTTGGCCAAAAACCCTTGTTTGCAGTGAAATAGCATTTTCCAGTTATAAGACCATGGTCTTCAAAAGGGCGCCAAAAAGTGACCCTAAATTTGGGCATTTTCCAGTTATAAGACCAGGTCTTATAAGTGGAAAACTCCGGTAAGGAATTTGTAAATTATCAAGGGGCCTGACTAGGGTTCGGGGGATGGTAAGTCCGATTTTTGGCATATTTTTCGTTACAAAAGGTTAATTCTGAGTTCAATTACACCTAATCTATGCATACTTTAATCATAATTTTCTATACAAAACTCTTCCAAGCAATTCCTGAGTGGCTTAGGTCAGAGCCTGAGGGGTGATAACAATCTCACTCACTCCCTCTTTGGCCATATTTGGGTAAAACGATCGGTAATACTTACTGTCTAAATCGATAGAAAGCTGCTTGGACGAAAAGTCTTGTCTCATTGTCAAACAGCAGGTTGTCGCTTGAGCCACAGACGGCCATTTTTGTTGGTCGATCGCCTAGCTCGGAGGAAACGATAATCTAGGAGCCGTCAAAAATTTATGTCATATTGATTCATTCGCGTCTGGCAGCTGTCGTCGGCTAAAAATGGGCATTCCGTAAGACTTCTACTAATAGGCTACGCTATTATTTTTTGCTGATTGCTTTTGGGCGCGCGCGTTTATTATTTCAATGCTACATTGGCCATCTCAAGAATCCTCATTTTTATTGAAATACAGGGTATTTTTGTCTTAAACACAAGCAATCTTTATATGAGTTTTAGTCTGATTAATGTTTGCAAGCTTAATAAAAGAAAATTGTCTCAAAAGGACAGTTTTCTACATTGGAAACACGTACAAAGCGTTGATTGTAGTGCGCGTGGGAGCGCTATTATTAGAAGGGCGCTACTATTACCTACTAGAAATTTTACGGCAATTCAAAATTTAGTGCTGAACGCTTTTACGCGTCTTCTGAGCAAGAAGCTCTAATACATATTATTTAGGAGCTTAAAGGCGCGGGGGAAGTCGGTATATGTCGAGCAAATTAGTCCATTAAGCACGCTCCTTGTGACACGCGAAATTGCATTGGCTTGCGCACGAGAAAACTGATTTCCAGACAAACTGACAGGTAAACAGCGCCTGTTATTGGGATAGGAGAGAGAGGAAAAGAGCGCTTTAGGTAGATTTTAATCGGCAGTTTGTAATCAACTCCTATTGCCCTGGCAACGGAGATTCCATTTTCACTAATGATGCCATCCCTAATTATTTCAATCAAATATACAGTATATTTTATAAACTACCGCACGCAAAGGACGGTTCGCTAGTACATAGGTCATATTCGAAGAAGGGAAAAGAATATATTGGCCTCAACTAATGCGCGAGTAGAAAAGTGCTAAGAATCCGAGTTGACAAAGGAAAAGCCATGCTATTTTCATACATGTACATAATATAACTGGTGCAAACTGTGGGATGGGGTGGGGAAGGGGTAGGGGTTTTGCCAACCATGGATGCTTCAACCAGGTAGGGATCCAAAATTTTAAAAAGCTTGCGAACCGCTTAAAGCACGTTTGAGTAGTATAGCTATAGAATCGCATTTTTAGCAGTCAAAACAGCTCCTTCTATACTATACCATACCACATCAAAATCAAACGCCTTGACCAGATAATTTTACTACTAAAATTATAATTTTGGTAAGGCCTTTTCATTTTAGTACTAGCTTGTTGGCTATATTTATAACACTTTTCAAATGCGTCAACATATATTCCCAATCCTTTCTGCATGTTTTGATTGGAAAAAACTGAAGAAAGGTGGATTGAGCATAATTTCAAAGGCTTCTATGACATTATCACAGAAAACTACCACTACTGTACCAAATTCATACCAAAATCATACCAACCAAATTCAAACTGAATTAGCTAGTACTATACCATACCATGTTGAATTCAAATCGCCAACTTAATAGCAGGGATGTGAGGTGTGTTTTTCTCCGGTGTTTTTTCCGTTTTTTCGAAAAAAAACCGGTTTTTTCCTAAGGATCGGAAAGAAACATAAATCGCGGAAAAAACTCAAGCTAAAAATAGCTAATTTAATTTATATCATTTTTCAGTTAAAAAAATAGACTTTTGAGATGTATAATAGGCTAGACTGGCTCAAAACTGTTAGAAAAACAAAAGAAAACGCCAAATTTGGCAAACTAAAACAAAAAAGGCAAACTGCCGTAAGAAAATTTGCATATAGTACTTATTGATGGAGCCTGTCTGGGACTGTTTCAAGCCTGTTTCGTGATTTATATCTATGTAAGACGAGTATTTCTGTTCTAAAAAGACTCAGACAGCTCTAGAGAACGTTAGGATTCATATAAGGCTAGGATACTAAGAAGTTGAGCTGGAATTTCTTCCTCGATTTTGAAAAAAACGAAAAAAAAACTGAAAAAAAACAGGCCGAAGTTTTTTTCGGAAAAACATCCATCCCTGGTTTACACGTACTATACCATACCATATCAAATTGAAAGTTTAAATTTGGTAGGCATCCCTGACTGTTCGCACGCCCGGCCACATCTCTAGCACACAGTAGCACTAGTAACGTGTAGCTGAGACTAAGAACAGGTTCGAAGGAACGCAGACAAAGCAATAATTTGCAAGCCACAAAAATAACGAGCTCATTCTGCATAGGCTGCATTTGGAAAGTATCAATTACAGCCAGTGGTGCACCATAATTTATTATCGACATGATATGCCGGTCCTTTAATTACAGAACGTTATATGCTGAGTGCGTCCGATCTCAGTCCGTTTTCCATCAAGCAACGCGGCAGAGGCAGCTTCGGAATATTTGCGGTCCAGCACATCCGTCTCCTTGCTCTCTGAAACATAGATCTCTTCAGTATTTCATAGATAATGCTTGTCGGAAAACTTGAAAAATTATTGGCATTAAAGTGAGAGTAGTGTTGTACTGTACAGTCAGGCACTTAACGCCGTTTATGGTACCGGTACCTAGGGTAGTGGTACCACCATATATGGTACGAAATCGGAACAGAGTGGTACCATATGGTACCGGTACACGGCTTATTGGAATCAGTACTAGACCTACAGGCGCCAATGACACCTATACACGGTAAAATTGCGTTCCGCTGTATTTTCTTGAAATCTATCTAAAACGGTCACAGTCCTTTCCCCTTATACTGTAGACCCCACATCATGTTTTTCAATTGGTAGGCCAGAAGAAAATTTTAGTAAAAACCTTTTGTTTGTAGTAGTACAAATATTAGTCCGAAATGAATCAGTCGCGCACTCCAATAAGCCACGCTTCAAACGCACTCTGAAATACTGTAAATAAGCCGCACGCGGCTTACTGGAATAAGCACGGTATGCCGATACAGAGAATTTGAGTTAATTTTGTAACAATTTTAACTCTGCAAACCAAATAATTTTTTGAAATACTTGACGAAAAAATGTTCGAAGTCTATAAGCGCCACACTAATTCTGTTCCTTCCCTCAACGAGCCAAACCCGTGTAGACTCAAAATGGCAGGCAAGCTGCCCACCTTCTAGCCGAAGCTGGTTGATATGTACAGTACGTACATGGAGGACTGGCGAGTTTGGAAGGTCAAAAAGGCGTTCGCCTTGGCTCGAAAGAAATTAAATTGGAAAACTTCAAAGAAAATGCTGCATTGCTGCAGCAGCCAGTTGCACTAAGTTTACATGAGAAGTGAAACATTCCTAATCGCACAATTTTACTCGGGGCTCTGATTTCTCTAGTAGGTAATTTTAGGCTAACTGTTTAACTGAAATTGTTATCAATATTAGACTCAACTTCTAAAAATGCCTTTAAAACAGTACTTTTTAGCTGTATTTGAGCCCCTAGTTAAAATTTAGCTTGTTAATTTTGCTGCTTAAAAAGCTTCAAGCCATATATTTGTGTTGTTGTTGTTGCTGTTGTTGTAAGTTTTTGTCCTTTCGGACTAGGAGTAGCCAACTGCTATAGAGCAGGAAGAGACAGAAGGTCCGGCAGGCTCCTTAACAACAACCCTCCCCTTTGCTGTCGGTGTGTGCAAGACAGCTGAGGTTTGGTCCCCATTTATCTACTTGCCATTGCTGACTTTTGACGCCCTGGGTTGAGCTTTGTGCCGATTACTTCCCACCGTCTCGACAGGTTTCGAACCAACAAACACACCGCTTCCACGGGTGTCGGGGCCGCCGTGACACACGGGATAGCGTAAACTACCCATGGCCAAGACGCCAATTGTAAATTTTTAGCACAAAATCAATCTGAGACCGCCAAAAAGCCGCCTCTTTCATTTATGCGATAACCTTGTTCCCTTCCAGCTTTATTCTCCTGATTACTTGTAGTATGCAAGACAATGTATTCGTACAGTACAGTATTGTTAAAATATCATGTCACATTTTCGCTTCACTCAAACGATTCAGTTTCACTCACTTTCTTACCGATTCGGTTTAAATTGTATGCATTTAATAAAGGTACCTGTGCCTGCCTACCTACCTAATGTCAAAGTTTTGTGCTGACATTCCAACTTGTGGTGGTTTTCGGAACCGAAAACTAAGAATCAGTGTAGTCCACGGAGGTTCCAATTTTTGTGTAATTCAGCGAGTACAGTATGGCTTTGGAACTAATAGGAATGATTGGTTTTGTCGATTGGCATAGGTTACTGACTGGGCACCCATGTAGCTCAAAGCGCACATTAGATGATCGAAGATCTCATAGCTAAGAAACTGCCTGAATCGGGAGCCCCCTCTGGAGACTCAACTACTATTAAAAAACCACTGTTTTACAGGCGATTTTAACAATTTTAGTGTCTAAAATTCTAAAAAAATCGCAAACATTTGATCAGAAATTACTTGCCAGGAAATGGGAGTGGGGGTCCCGATCAGGGGGCAGACCCCGGGCCGGGACCCCCTGTTTGTTACGTGTATGGCACCCTACATACCTGTTTGTCTCACGGGGTGGCCAGATATGGCCACCCCCCATATTCTACAAATCCATATCATAATCATATTTTTCGCAGTCATATTATTAAAATATGAGTGCGGCTCGCAAATAATATGATATGATATTATATTTGATATTTGGCCGTTGCGTCGCTTGCATACCGGCACTGCGCTCTGACGTTTAAGAGTGAATAGGAAATAAACAAGAAGACAGTAGGATAGTCAGTAGAACATTGACCGGTTTGGACCTGGATTTAGCAATTGCCTGTTGATTTATACCTCCGTTTGCTTATTAATAGGGATACAAGGTAGCTAGAAATTATAGCCTTTCGTCCATGCCTCTAGACTTCTTTCATCCTACTCGGCCGCTTCAAATAGAGAGTTGCCTCCAGCGGTTTGTCAACAAGGGACTATTAGCTAAATAGATCTAAAGTCTCAGCTGGCTTTTTTGGTCAATTTGCCCTATATGTTGGGGCTTCCAAAAATTAGTATACTATATTAGTAGTATAAACTATAAAAGTTTGTGGCTATAATATAAAATGTTGTGGCTAAACTATAAAAGTTTGTGGCTAAAATATAAAAGTTTGCGGCTAAAATATAAAAGGTTGTGGCTAAAATATAAAAGTTTGTGGCTAAGATATAAAAGGTTGTGGCTAAACTATAAAAGTTTGTGGCTAAAATATTAAAGGTTGTGGCTAAAATATAAAAGTTTGTGGCTAAAATATAAAACGTTGTGGCTAAAATATAAAAGTTTCTGGCTAAGATATAAAAGCTTGTGGCTAAAATATTGAATTAATCTATTCAGATATCATCTAACTTTGAACATACGTAGCTAGCACATAAACAATTTGCCCGCCCGTGTGTTAAGGCCGCCAGATTGCTCCACTAGTGTACGTAATTAAGACAGTGTCCATTGTCTGACCCCTGCCCTGCCTGTCTGACAGGCAGGCAGGTTTAATTACACTTCAGGCCAGCTCAGCTGATCACAGGTGGAAAGAGAGGCAGACAAACGGCCTACCCTGCCCTTTGGGCGATATGACTAGAGCGCGTAATCTGAGACAGCATGCAGTAATTGGTTGTGAATGGGCTGATGTGTGAAACAATAATGTAGAAGTCAAAAGTAAGTCCATCAGGCGCTACTAGCCTGTCTAGACAAATAAGAAGGCTGCTCGCTCCAAAAAAAGCTTAAAATCAACAAAGAAAAAAACATAAATCGCGGAAAAAAACTCAAGCTAAAAATAGCTAATTTACGTCATTTTTCGTTTAAAAAATGGACTTTTGCTATGTATAATAGGCCATACTGACTCAAAACTGTTAGAAAAACAACAAAAAAGACCAAATTTGGCATGAAAAAACAAAAATGCAAACTGCTGTAAGAAAATTTGCATATAGCGTTATTTATGGAACCTGTCAGGCACTGTTTCATGCCTGTTTCGTGATTTATATCAATGTAACACGTGTATTTCTGGTCTAACAAAACTGAGGAAGGCGCTAGAAAGCGTTAGGAATCATAAAACCAGCCTAGGATACTCAGAACTTGGGCTGGAGTTTTTTTCCGCGATTTAGGAAAAAAACCGGAAAAAACCGGAAAAAAACTGGAAAAAAACAGGCCGAGGTTTTTTTCGGAAAAATATACAACCCTGCCTGATCCACAGTAGCTGAGTCTGAGATTGATAGCAATTTCAGTTAACAATTGGCCTAAAACTATCTACCAGCAAAATCTGAGCCCGCAGAAATATTGTGCGATTAGTAATGTTTCACGTCTCTTGTAAATCTAGTGCAAGTGGTTGTTATAGTAGTTGTCCGTTTTTTTTTTTCGATTTAATTTCTTCCCAACCAAGGCGGAAGCCGTGTTGACCCCCCAAATTGGTCAGTCCTCCATGTTTTGATTTTGGAGCTAAAAATTTACGCAAACATATCTCTTAGACGCAGAAATTTTTTGCGTGCCTGGCCATAGGGACATGCAATGCGTGCCTAAAAATGGTAATCACGCAAACGGTGTTTTTGAAATCACTGAAATTTTCATAAAAAAACGTGACTGACCAATCACGAGTTGTATGCAGCACTGTGTATTGTCTGACAAAAAAGCGTGACTGACCAATCACTTTTTTGCACTTTTATTTTCCAATCACATTTATGTTAAAAACAGCCGCATGCAAAGCGTGATTCTATGTGAGTACTACTCCAAATGGAGTAGCTTCTGCTAGTAAGGGATATGGGTTGAATCTTTTTAAGCAGCAAAATTAATAAGCTAAATTTTAACTACCGTATAGTGCTGTTTATAGTACCCGGGTACTATATATGGCACTTAGGGTTTTGCGAAAATAAAATTGAATCCATTTATAGTACCCGGGTACTATATATAGCACCTACGAAATCTGATCTATAAGAAACTAACAACAGTATGTGAAGTTTCTTCGCTCAAAAGACCGATTTGATGTAAAAAATAGGTTATGTACATACATCAGAACATCTATGATTGCATTATCTACTGTTTTTCTTCATACAAACAAGGTTTAGCACCAAAAATACTGTATTTTTTGCACGTTTTGTATTTATAACAGCTCATTTCAGAATAAAAATCTGTCTCCATTTATAGTACCCCGGGTACTATAAATGGCACTGAGTGCCGTTTATAGTACCCCGGGTACTATAAATAGGGGGGTACTATAAACAGCACTATACGGTAGGGGCTCATATACACCTAAAAATGCTGTTTTAGAGGCATTTTTAGAAGTTGTTGAGTTTAACATTGATAACAATTTCAGTTAACAGTAGCCTAAAATTACTTATTAGAGAAATCGGAGCTCAGAATAAAATTGTGCTATTAGGAATGTTTCACTTCTCTTGTAAACTTAGTGCAAATGGCTGTGGCAGTAATTTTACTTGTGGAGGAAGTTATCCAATTTATTTTCTTCCCAACCAAGGCGGAAACCGTTTTAACCCTTATACTGTATCAGTCAGTTTTGGCTAGAAGGTTGGCGCTTGCCTGCTGTTGAGTCTACACGGGTTTGGTTGATTGAGTGAAGGGACAGAATTAGTATGAGTTTTTCAAAGAATGTTCTGCTTGCAGGCAGAGTTAAAATTACTCCAAAATTAATTCAAATTCTCTGTATCGGCATACCGTGCTTATTGCAATAAGCCGCGTGCGGCTTATTTACAGTATTTCAGAGTGCGTTTGACACGTGGCTTATTGGACTGATTCATTTGAGACTAATATGTGTACTACTACAAACAAAGAATTTTACTAAAAATTTTCTTTTGTGCTACCAATTGAAAAACACGATCTGGGGCTGTAGTGTACAGTATAAGGGGAAAGGACTGTGACCGTTTTAGATAGATTTCAAGAAAATACAGCGGAACGCAATTTTACCGCATAAAGGTGTCATTGACGCCTGTAGGTCTAGTCCTGATTCCAAAGTAAGGTGGTCAAGCTCTGTCATATGAGATTGAGCAGTTTCGGAAAAAACCTGTTTTTTTCCTGAGGGTCGAAAAAAACATAAATCGCGGAAAACACTCAAGGTAAAAATAGCTAATTTATGTCATTTTTCAGTTAAAAAATGGACTTTTGAGATGCATAATAGGCTAGGCTAACTCAAAACTGTTAGAAAAACAACAGAAATTTGGCAATCTGAAACAAAAAGGCAAACTGCTGAAAGAAAATTTTACATACAGAGTTTATTGATGGTGCCTGTCAGGGACTGTTTCATGCCGTTTTTGTGATTTATATCTATGTAAGACGTGTATTTCTGTTCTGAAAAGATGCAGGAAGGCGTCAGAAAGCGTTAGAATCATAAAACAGGTTACGATACTCAGAACTTGAGCAGGGGCTTTTTCCGCGAGCTTGGAAAAAAACGGAAAAAACCGAAAAAATCAGTCCGAGGTTTTTTCGGAAATTATCCATCCCTGAGTCCAATACGCAATAAGTATCCGCAATCACTTTTTAGGCGTTTGCGAACGTCTACCATTACTACAACACTGCTACTTCTGAATGCCAATTTGGAAAATTTGTGTTAGAGTACAAATCCGTTTTTCTTAAAGCTGTACGACCTCTTATTGGAAGCCGAATTACGGTATCAGGATGAGGGTTTCAAGGTCGGGAAGTGTCAGAGTCGATTCCAGTGGTCAGACATACCCCATACAGGAAGCTTCAGCCAAATCCGTCGTCCTGCCTATCTTTCCCCGTTCTATGTTAAATTTCAAAAAGCGCCATTTCCCGCGATTTTTGCAAATTTTGACTGGCCATATCTCCAGAAGGGTTTGACCTAGAACTACGTAGAAGCGTCATAAAAGCATTATTGCTACTGTTGTTTGGGTATGGGATTTTCAGGAATCGGTTCGCTATGGGTAGGTGTTCGCAAAAGTTACCGGTATACCAGTATTTATTCGGTATTTGCTGACAATGTTTTACAAAGTCAAAACACTGAATTTTCCATTTACAAGGTCATGAATTTAGTCATTTTTAAGGTCAGAGGCTAGAAAATCCATCAAAACCATTGGGATTCACAGTTTTTAGGAATTTTTTAAACTATTTTGTAGTTTTACTGAAGTGAAAACTGTTTGTATACATAATTTTGGCCAAAAGAAATGCTTCCATTTACTGTAGCCTGCTTTTTAAGTTTTAAGGCCTGCTGCTAGTGCACAGTATAAGGAGACCTAACGAGCAGTGACAAAATGTGGGGCTATTTTGTTGATTGTGAATGTACTGTACATCTACATAGAGCCTTGATTATTATGGAGCAGTGTTAAGTTTAGCCAAAAGTAGCCCAACGCTTTCTAATTACAATGGAAGTTTTTTGGGACAGTGAGTCAGTGGGTCAGAGAACAAGAAATCCTTCAAATTCGATATTTTGGAGTGATATCGTAATAGAAAGTGTTTCTGCATGCCTCAAAATGCAAAATTACAAAGAAAACAATGTGATCATAGGGAATTTTCGATAAAAAATGCACTAACCTGGACAAAAAATACCGATTCCCAAATACCTGGGTATTCCCAAAATAATCGGGACACCCGGTATGGGTATTTAATAAAATACCTGGAATCGGTAGGTATTAATTGGGTAGGTATTCCCAAAAATACCCATTTTTCGGTATGGGTTCGGTATACCCAATCAACAGTAGTTTTAAAGCCATTTCTAGAAGTTGTTGAGTCTGAGATTGGCAACAATTTCAGTTAGCCGTTGGCCTAAAACTATCCACGAGAGAAATCTGAGCCTGTAGAAAAATTGTGCGATTAGTAATGTTTCACGTCTCTTGTAAATCTAGTGCAAATGGCTTTTACAGCAGTACTGCTATGAACCTACAGAAGTTTACCTGTAACTAGTATCTGGTGTAGTACTTTAAATTGAAAGGCTTGAAGCTTGGTTTCCACTGTCAGTTTCTTTGGGGAAATCCAGATTTGTTCCCAATAAGCATCACTTAGATTTACAAAAACCTGCTCGTGGGTTTAACATTATGTGGAGGACTACAGAGAAGAGCTTTGAAATGCCGTCCGTTACAGATCTCTGTGCTCATATCAATTTGGGCTGAAATTCAGCTAAAAAGTGCTGTTTTGCCGGCGATTTTGGCAATTCTTGTGTCTGAAATTGTAAAAAATTGCAAAAATTTGCTCAAAAAGTCACTTGCCAGAAAAATTGGAGGGGGGGTCGGCGAAATCCTCTCGGGGGGGGGTCCCATCTGGGGGGTCTGGCCTAAGTCGGGTGGGGGGCAGACCAGTGTGGTGCATTTTTAAAATTTGAAACTAGTTAAAGTAATACTAGCTAAAGTTGTCACCTAAAAAACTGGGTAAAGTAATACTAGGTAAAGTTCTCAGCTAAGAAACTAGGTAAAGTTGTCACCTAGAAAACTAGGTAAAGTAATACTAGGTAAAGTTCTCAGCTAAGAAACTAGGTAAAGTAATACTGGGTAAAGCCCAGAAAAACTAGGTAATACTAGGCAAACCTAAAACGCTCAAAATCAAGTCAAAATAATATTTTTGTTTCAATAGAACAATGATGAAGTTAGCGGAGTTAAAATTTACGAAATGTGACAGATTTCAAGTAAATATTTGTATTTTATTGATCAAATAAGTCAGAAATTCATTCTCTGGGCCACTGTAATTGTGGGAAAGCCAGAAATTTGAAGGTTTGCTGACTGAAAAAGCCACGTGAAACTGAAAATATCAAAGTAGGTAAAATAGAGTAACCAGCAACTAGGTAAAGTAAATATTAACTAGGTATACTTTTCCCGAATATTAACTAGGTAATACTAGGTATACCTAGTCACCTAAATAAAAAGTGCAACACACTGGGGGCAGACCCCCAGACCCCCCGTTACATGTATGGCTTCTATGACATTATCACAGCAAACTACCACTACTGTACCAAATTCATACCAAAACATACCAACCAAATTCAAACTGAGCAAGCCAGTACTATACCATACCATATAGAATTCAAAATTCGTTATACTATACCATACCGTATCAAATTGAATTTTGTAGGCATCCCTGACTACAGTATATGCAGCCCCGGAAACATCTCTAACACACAGTAAAGCGGGTTACCACATGTGGCTAAGACTAAGAACAGGTTGGATGGAACGCAGACAAGACAAAGCAATAATTTGCAAGCCACAAAAATAACGAGCTCATTCTGCATAGGCTGCATTTGGAAAGCATCCATTACCGCCAGTGGTGCACCATAATTTATTATCGACAAGACATGCCGGACCTTTAATTACAGAACGTTATATGCTGAGTGCGTCCGATCTCAGTCCGTTTTCCATCAAGCAACGCGGCAGAGGCAGCTTCGGAATATTTGCGGTCCAGCACATCCGTCTCCTTGCTCTTTGAAACATAGATCTCTTCACTATTTCATAGATAAAGGTTGTCGGAAAACATATTGGAATTGTCAAAAGTGAGAGTTTTGTAACAGTCAGGCACTTAACGCCGTTTATGGTACCGGTACCTATGGTAGTGGTACCATATATGGTACCGGCGGCACCTTATATGGTACCACTAGCTAAGGTACCGGTACCATATATGGTACCGGCGGCACCTTATATGGTTTCGGTACCATAAACGGCGTTAAGTGCCTGACTGTATAAGCGTCATACTAATTCTGTCCCTTCATTCAACGAACCAAATCTGTGTAGACTCAACATGGCAGGCAAGCCCCCCACCTTCTAGCCCAAACTGGCATACATACTGTACATGTACTAGGGGGGTTTGGGGGTTACCCAACAGCTGAAAAGGCCAAACAGGTTTCTGAGTATCGATACTTAGGTGTACTATTTGATAGAAAGCTGGATTTTGTTAGTCATTTTAACACTGCATCTTCAAAAACTAAGAGTGCATTTGGCGCGTTGTGCAGACAGTTCAGAGACTGTGCTCCAAGTTATGTTTTATCTAGGGTATACCGTACTTGCCTTGTGCCGTCATTAATGTATGCGTCAGAAATCTGCTGGCCTAGGCCGATCTATATGCAACGCCGAATAGAGAGAGTGCAGTCTTTTGCAGTTAGGATGCTCTGTAACGATTTCACTTCTGCTTACGTTGATCTGTGCGCTCGCTTGAACCTGAAGCTGCTCTGGCATGTTAACATTGAACGCACTTTGCTATTACTGTATCAATACCAATACGGTCAACGTTATTTCCCACTGTATACAATGTGTGACCAACGTCCAAGACATAGCAACCGTCTTAATCATAGCAAGGCTCTGTATGTAAACACTAATCACGCAAGTTCTGAGTCACTGTTTCTATTTAGGGCTATCAAATACTGGAATTTTCTTGATAATCAACATGTCACAATGTGTTTTAGAGATTTTCGAAAGTTTGTCAAGTCGAGAGATGTAATTACTGTTTTACAACCGATACTGCCGCAAATTGACATATAGGCGTGTTTGATGTTTTTGTTCTCTTTCTCTGGAGACCACTCGCAGTTAATCTGTGTCAACTGTTTTATACAGTGTTGTGGCCCAGTAAATGATTCGATTCGATTCGATTCACCCCCAAGAGAGGTTAAGGGACCCCTACCCGACCCAAAAATACAAGTACTACATAGTAGTGGTTCCAGTACCTACTAACAAACTGGCTCAGAAATCACTAATTTTTAGCCTAAAATTCACTTGAAAAGCCTTTGGAAACCGAATTCGGCGTTTCCACTGCTGATATTTAAGAGAAATCGGTGTTTTTGGAAGCCATTTTTGTCGTTTTTTGCTTGTTTTTAGCTCTAAAAGGCTATTTGGCAGCTTAATATAATGATTTTTAGCGTCCTTACTGAAAAAACCTACCTGCTAAAAACGCATTTCTAGGCGTTTTGGAGCTTCTTGAAATTTGGGACCCGCCCTGTGGCTGGGTAGACCTATTTCCTCAGGGAATTTCAATTTGTAGTCTTAGTTTGTAGTTAAAAGTTTTCGCGAAAATAATTTGTAGTCTTAGTTTGAAGTTGTCAAATTCAGGTTCAAAAAATATGTAGTCTTAGTTTGTAGTCAATTTGTAGTCAGGTTACCAAACGTAAAAAATTCGATATTACTGCAAATTTTTGCCAATTGAACAATCAGTCATAGAAATGCTTTGCAAAAATAATAACCGGAAGCATGTTAATTGCTTTTCTGTGAAAAAATCCTCTTTTCTAATAGATTTTTCTGAAAACAAACAGACGGAATGTAATGTTTAGCAGAATTTCAATGCTGAACATTTGGTATTTTTTAAAAACAGAATGAAATATTTTTTAAAAAGTAAGACAAGAAAAATCACAAACAAATTTGCAAAAGTCAATCATGTAGTCACTTTTCTTTGAAAATTTATACAGGTATAAAAGCGGGAAAATTGGAAAAACGATCTTTCTAACGCTTTAAATAAAAAATGCTTCGTTCTTGGTATTTGGTAAGTTTATCATAAGCTCAAGACAGCTCAAAGGCCAGTTAGGGACCCAATTTATATATACGTACTTACATTAAATAATCGGAAAATTTCTAAGAAAAATGACTACAAATTGACTACAAATTCGCAAATTATGAAAAAGTAGTTTGTAGTCAATTTGTAGTCAGCCAAAATAATATGTAGTCTTAGTTAATTTGTAGTCTTGATGACGTCATAATCGCCGAAAATATGTAGTTTGTAGTTAGTAGTTTGTAGTACTACGAATTAGGTCTACCTGTGGGCGAACCCCCCTCCCCTCGCCCCCCCCCACCTCAGGAAACCCCCCTACCCCCCTCCCCCAGGTCGGCCGGGAGCTGATGTACAGCTGTATGCATGTATGCTGATATGTACATGGAGGACTCATCACTTTGGGGATTAAAACGGTTTCCGCTTTGGTTGGGAAGAAATTAAATTTGGAAAACATCCTGCAAAAGAAATGACTGCAACAGCAATTTAGCACTAAGTTTACAAGAGAAGTGAAACATTCCTAATAGCACAATTAAATAATAAGGTTTATTGCACAGGTTGTTAGTAACAGAACATGTTTATAGAATGGCGACCAGGACAAAGTCAGAGGCTCCAGTGCAAAGCGGTTTGCTGGCAGTGCACTTACGCAAACCGCAATCCTCGATTACTAATTGTTAATTTGTCTTTAAATAGGCCTACCGAACGAGCAGCCACAATTTTGCTCTTGGCTCGGTATACCGTTGTCAAGTAAATTAAAATTAAAATTAAATTAAATTCGAAAATAATTTACTCCCGAAGAGTAAATTAAATGGCAAGTAAATTAAAATAAAATTAAGTCTCTGAGCAAAATGTCGAAGCAAGTAAAAAGTAAATTAAATTAGATTGAAAAGCCCGAAAAATTTACTTTCAATTTACTACTAATTTACTTCTAATTTGCTTCATTGACCATTCAATCTGTGGTAGTTTTGGCTCTCGCGTATTGCTTTGTGTGATTCTGTGCCTTTTCTGTCTGCCTATTTAACCGCAGAATGTACAGTACATATGCTCACACTGTTGGAAACCCAGCTACAATGCAGCAGATACCATTCAACTCATAATTTTGCTCTGAAATTTTTTGATATTTTTGAGGACTGTGTCCTTCCATGACCTGATTTAACTAAAATAAATAAGGAATCTCACTCAAGCCAGATTCTAGGTGGGTAGAATTTGGCAAACTGGCAAGGCTCACTAATATCTGCAAAATAGAAAAGACATTTTACCGCCCTGAAGTTATGGACTAAAACCTGCTGATTTCTATTACAGTGTATGTATATCGTAATTGGTCAGGGCTAATGCCCATAGAGGTTACTGTAGATGCTTGCTTGATTGATAAATCAAAATGGTGATTTGGTGATTTCACAACTGCAATACATGTTTCTCAGAAATCTTAATTAGAATCCTATACTATGTATAGCATGTCAAGCTACAGTTTTCGTGCAACCATTGATGCATGAAAACCCCTAATCAAATTCCGGTCTGTCCATAAGACAGTGTTATCTAAAGCTTTTCATCTGTTGGTCCTAGAAAAAGTAAACAAAATGCATTTCTGAACAACTGCTTTTACCATAAAATGACACCATTTGAAAAGCTTAACAAAAGGATGGAGTTAGATTCATAATGCCATCAGTTCACTAGAAATCCATACTCAGATATTTGGTTATTTTGGGGTATTTTCTGCGGTGTTTTGCATAGAAAAGTAAATTAGAATTTAATTAGAAGTTGAAAGTAAATTAAAATCAAATTAAATTGATGGTAAATCAGTGCAAGTAAATTAAAAAGCAAGTAAGTTATTTTGTGGAGGTGCAAGTAAATTAAAAAGCAAGTAAATTACTAAACTAATTTACTTGACAACGGTAGCTCGGTACTGTGGATCAGGTATACCTGTACCTGTACCTGATTATCAGGTAGATTTGCAATACCCATCTGATACCTACCTGATACCTGATCGGGTACTTTGGAACTGTACCTACCTGATTTTGGGTATTTTTCGCCCGAAACAGGTACAGGTATCAATCAGGTACAAACAAATGGCATCACACGGTAGTTTAAGACCGATTTGTTCATTATAAAAGAATGTTGGAAGGCTAATTTTTCTAAATTTTCTCCCCGTGGTTGGCCCAACCAGGCCTCTTGAGACTATAAAAAATCCTAGTTTCTTCTAATATTATATTCAGAATGCTTTCAAAGGCGTTTTTGACGGCAATTTTTCAATTTTTTTTCGCCCTGATTGGGCCATGGTCCAACTACTGTTGCATGCGTATACGCATTACGCATATCATTATGCAAAGTACGCATTGCATTTCAGAATGCGTATACGCATACGCATACGCATACGCATTTGAATTTCATTACGCAATATTATTACGCATTCTGCCAAACGTTTGCATATTTTTGCGTAATGCGTATTGGGTCTGAAAAACAGGTGCCTTTTCGAATTTCTTGCAAAAAATTTAGTGTTCAAGTTCTTATCAAATGGTCATTCTTCATGTTTTAGTGTGATGTGAGGGTACCAGAAATTTTCTGAGATCTTTTGAAGCTTTAACTAAGTTGCATACATATAACAGGGGGTTCTGGGGGTCTGCCCCACCCCCACCAACCGATTTTTCCGACCCCCTCAGATTTTTATGGTAAGTATTTTTTTCAATTTCAGACACCAAAGTTGCCAAAACCGCCTGTAAAACAGCATTTTTAGCTGTATTTCAGCCCAAATTAGCGATTTTTTACGATTTTTAGCCGAAAAATCGCGATTGCTTGCGATTTTGAAAGTTTTTGTGCCCACCCCCTCCCAAAATTTGGGCTCAGACCCTTCCGGCGCTAGACCCCCAACCCCCTCCCCTTCGGCGGACGACCTTTTATGTGTACAATGTATGCTAAGTGTGCTTGTAAATATTTAAAAAAGACGCTTGAAGTTTTAAGAAGAAAAAACGTGTGACAAACCCTTGAATTTAGGGTTTCCACCGTTTAGGGTGACATCAGTTGCGTTGTATGCTCAGGCTATCTGTTTGTGCTTCCAGTGCATGCTTATTATGATAGAATCTGAATGCTACTAGACTTCTTCTGAAAATGAACATTTGACTAAATTTTTGCAGGAAAGCGCATATCTCTTGCCTGTCGAAAACATACAGTACGTACTATACATATACTACTGTATAGTGCAATTCTTTTATGGCAGTATGCTTATGCTTTTATGGAATGTATCAATAAGCCTCAAGTAAATCTCAAAAAACCTGGATTATAAAGGTGGATACCTAAACAGCATACTATAGAGCCAAAAAAGCTGTTCAGTGAAATTTCTGAACGTTTCTGAGATTACGCATTACGCATACGCATTACGCAAAATACGCATTAGTTTTTGCAATGCGTATACGCAAACTCATACGCATTTGTAATGGGAATGCGTATACGCATACGCATACGCATACGCATTTGAAAAATCCGGTATTAAACAACAGTAGGTCCAACCAGAGATATAAAAATTTTGCTGTTCCTGTGGGAAAATTCTGAGTAAGCCAATGAGTAAAGGCGAAGACAAATAGGGATATACTGGACAGGTGAAAAGGGTTTGCAAGCAGCGTTATTCTGAGTGACGAAAATCAACCACCAGAGATGGATGTACAATGCGATTCCGCATCCCTGTGATAATTTTAAGAGTGGTTTTTAGCAATTTTGACACTTTCATAACGAAAAAATTCTAAAACGACTGTAACGAAACTGATTTAAGCTGCCTTTCAAGCCTAAATTGGCATTTTGAGCGATTTTTCGGCTAAAATCCGGATTGTAACTTTTTTGACAAAATACTTGATACCTAATACCTGATACCTGTATTTTTGTGAATACCTACCTGTACCTGAGTGATACCTGATTGGGTATTTTTGGAATACCTGTACCTGATGCCTGATATTAGGTACTTTCTCAATACCTGCCAAAATAATCGGTATACCCGGTATGGGTATTTAATAAAATACTTGCAATCGGTAGGTATTAATTGGGTAGGTATTCCCAAAAAATACCCATTTTTCGGTATGGGTTCGGTATACCCAATCAACAGTAGTTTTAAAGCCATTTCTAGAAGTTGTTGAGTCTGAGATTGGTAACAATTTCAGTTAACAGTTGGCCTAAAACTATCCACGAGAGAAATCTGAGCCTGTAGAAAAATTGTGCGATTAGTAATGTTTCACGTCTCTTGTAAATCTAGTGCAAATGGCTGTTACAGCAGTACTTCCATAAACCTATGGTTGGACGCATATATGCAATATGCAATATCAAACAATGCATACAGTATATGCATATGCAATATCATATGCATGCAAAATTCCCATATGCAATAGTCATATGCAAATTGACCCTGATATCAAAATTTTGCATATTTTTAGTTTGCATATTTTTGTCAAAGGTGTCGCTGACTTTTCTTGTTGCATACTTATGTTCTGAAGACCGTTAAACGATTCAAATAGTTGTTTTATCCATTTGGCGCGGAGAAATCCATAAGGTACTCGTCCAAAAAGTAATAATTTCAAAGAGGGCTAGTTTGGCCGATTTCTGCTTTCGAGTTGAGCAAAAATGAAAATGTTTCTTTAACGAACTGGTGAATTTCTTTTTTTGAACATTTTTTATTATCTTTTTTGAAAGGTTGATACAGAAGTCGTCGGTCGTCGGTGATAAGTTGGGACACACAGATATGTACATCAATAAACAGGCAGACATATTGGAATCACAATATGGGGGAGGGGTGTATCAATTCAGATAGCTATCCATTTTACAAATTCATATGTTTCATGTCTGTACTTGTTGTGCTCTTGCTTCTGGTCATGAACACACTTGGCAACGGAATATTTTGCAGTAGTCTTGTCATAAATGACTCTACTGAAAGTACACTTTTTGTACTGCGACAAGCATACATAACGTGTTTGACAATTAACGCAAATTTCATCCATTTTTCTGTATTTGGCTTGTTTGAGTATGGCCAATGGTGAGATGTCTACTTCTTGATGTTCTATGTGCTGAAATGTTTGTGCGATTTGGGCCCACAAACGAGAAATAAGAGGACATTCTAAAAGTGCATGGGTAATATCATCCATATATGAGTTGCAATAAAAGCATGACGCGTTTGGTTCGATTTTGTATCGATGCAGAAGTTTACCTGTAACTAGTATCTGGTGTAGTACTTTAAATTGAAAGGCTTGAAGCTTGGTTTCCACTGTCAGTTTCTTTGGGGAAATCCAGATTTGTTCCCAATAAGCATCACTTAGATTTACAAAAACCTGCTCGTGGGTTTAACATTATGTGGAGGACTACAGAGAAGAGCTTTGAAATGCCGTCCATTACGGATCTCTGTGCTCATATCAATTTGGGCTGAAATACAGCTAAAAAGTGCTGTTTTGCCGGCGATTTTGGCAATTCTTGTGTCTGAAATTGTAAAAAATTGCAAAAATTTGCTCAAAAAGTCACTTGCCAGAAAAATCGGAGGGGGGTCCCATCTGGGGGGTCTGGCCTAAGTCGGGTGGGGGGCAGACCAGTGTGGTGCATTTTTAAAATTTGAAACTAGGTAAAGTAATACTAGCTAAAGTTGTCACCTAAAAAACTAGGTAAAGTAATACTAGGTAAAGTTCTCAGCTAAGAAACTAGGTAAAGTTGTCACCTAGAAGACTAGGTAAAGTAATACTAGGTAAAGTTCTCAGGTAAGAAACTAGGTAAAGTAATACTGGGTAAAGCCCAGAAAAACTAGGTAATACTAGGTAAACCTAAAACGCTCAAAATCAAGTCAAAATAATATTTTTGTTTCAATAGAACAATGATGAAGTTAGCGGAGTTAAAATTTACGAAATGTGACAGATTTCAAGTAAATATTTGTATTTTATTGATCAAATAAGTCAGAAATTCATTCTCTGGGCCACTGTAATTGTGGGAAAGCCAGAAATTTGAAGGTTTGCTGACTGAAAAAGCCACGTGAAACTGGAAGTATCAAACTAGGTAAACTTGTTCTACCTAGAAGTACCTAGTTATGTGGATTTAAAACTAGGTAAAATAGAGTAACCAGCAACTAGGTAAAGTAAATATTTACTAGGTATACTTTTCCCGAATATTAACTAGGGAATACTTAGGTATACCTAGTTACCTAAATAAAATGTGCACCACACTGGGGCAGACCCCCCAGACCCCCCGTTACATGTATGGCCTCTATGACATTATCACAGCAAACTACCACTACTGTACCAAATTCATACCAACCAAATTCAAACTGAATTAGCTAGTACTATACCATACCACATAGAATTCAAAATTCTTTATACTATACCATACCATATCAAATTGAATTTTGTAGGCATCCTTGACTATATGCAGGCCCGAAAACATCTCTAACACACAGTAAAGCGGGTTACCACATGTGGCTAAGACTAAGAACAGGTTGGATGGAACGCAGACAAGACAAAGCAATAATTTGCAAGCCACAAAAATAACGAGCTCATTCTGCATAGGCTGCATTTGGAAAGCATCCATTACTGCCAGCGGTGCACCATTATTTATTATCGACATGATATGCCGGTCCTTTAATTACAGAACGTTATATGCTGAGTGCGTCCGATCACAGTCCGTTTTCCATCAAGCAACGCGGCAGAGGCAGCTTCGGAATATTTCCGGTCCAGCACATCTGTCTCCTTGCTCTCTGAAACATAGATCTCTTCAGTATTTCATAGATAAAGGATGTCGGAAAAGTTGAAAGATTATTGGCATGGTAAAAAGTGAGAGTGTTGAACAGTCAGGCACTTATCGCCGTTTATGGTACCGGTACCTATGGTAGTGGTACCATATATGGTACCGGCGGCACCTTAGTATATGGTTTCGGTACCATAAACGGCGTTAAGTGCCTGACTGTATAAGCGTCATACTAATTCTGTCCCTTCATTCAACGAACCAAATCTGTGTAGACCATACATGTAACAGCTCCGGGCCGACCTGGGGGAGGGGGGTAGGGGGGTTTTTCCTCAGGTGGGGGGTCGAGGGGGGGTTTCGCCCAGGTGGGGGTCCCAAATTTCAAAAAGCTCCAAAACGCCTAGAAATGCGTTTTTAGCACGTTTTTTTCAGTAAGGACGCTAAAAATCGCTATTTTAAGCTGCCAAATAGCCTTTTAGAGCTAAAAACAAGCAAAAAATGACAATAATGGCTTACAAAAACACCGATTTTTCTTAAATATCAGCAGTGGAAACGCCAAATTCCGTTTCCAAAGGCTTTTCAAGTGAATTTTAGGCTAAAAATTAGTGATTTCTGACCCAGTTTGTTAATACTGGAGCCACTACCACCACTTGTATTTTTTGGTCGGGGGGGGATCCCTTAACCTGTCTCGGGGGGGGGGGGTGAGGGGGGGTTTGGCCTTTCCAGCAGGGGGGTAACCCACCCAAACCCCCCTAGTACATGTATGGTGTAGACTCAACATGGCAGGCAAGCCCCCCACCTTCTAGCCCAAACTGGCATGCATGTACATGTACTAGGGGTGTTTGGGGTTACCCAACAGCTGAAAAGGCCAAACACCCCCTCACCCCCCGAGAGAGGTTAAGGTACCCCTACCCGACCCAAAAATACAAGTACTACATAGTAGTGGTTCCAGTACCTACTAACAAACTGGCTCAGAAATCACTAATTTTTAGCCTAAAATTCGCTTGAAAAGCCTTTGGAAACCGAATTCGGCGTTTCCACTGCTGATATTTAAGAGAAATCGGTGTTTTTGGAAGCCATTATTGTCATTTTTTGCTTGTTTTTAGCTCTAAAAGGCTATTTGGCAGCTTAAGAGTCAGTCTCTGAACTGATCGAGTTTTGCCCCTTTGCCCTATTCAGACCCAAAATTGAAACTTTGGCGCAGGAAGTTGAAAGTTTGTGCACTGATACCCCTTGATGAGTTGTTAAACCACTGCAAAGGAATACCGAATTCGACGCTCCACGCTCGAGATATAAGCCCGCGAAAATCGGCTCTCTTTATGGGACCATAATTTCAAACTCGCATTTCTAACTTACCAGTTGGAGTTTGAAGTTGAAAATTGTGGATTTTACATAACTTTTTGAGTACTTTAAGAATACGTAGTCCAATTTCACTTTTGAGGAAAAAAAATTTTTTCGGCCTCATTTGGCGCCCCATAGCTCGTCTGGAAGCCCCCCTAGTCATATCTTTTTATTTCAGATTATTGTAGCGCTATCAACTAGCTACCTTTTGCTATAAAGTACGTCGAACCAGCTGCCCGCGTTTTTGAGAAATATTGCTTCAAATATGAAAAACCCGAATTTTTGCCTTATTTTTTGTGCATAAAAATTCCAACTCTGATTTCTAACCTACCAGTTGGAGTATGAAGTTAAAAATAACAGTTTTTGCACAACTTTTTGAGTACTTTAAGATTACGCAGTCCAATTTCGCTTTTGAGTAAGAAATTTTTTTCGACCTCATTTGGCGCCCCATAGCTTGTCTCGAACCTCTCTAGTCATATCTAGCTGTATGTGAGCCCTTAGTTAAAATTTAGCTTGTTAATTTTGCTGCTTAAAAAGTTTCAACCCATATATTTGCGTAAATTTTTAGCTCCAAAATCAAACACGCTGATACATGGAGGACTGACCAATTTGGGGGTCAAAACGGCTTCCACCTTGGTTGGGAAGAAATTAAATAAAAAAATAAAAGAACTACTGCTATAACAGCCATTTGCACCAGATTTACAAGAGACGTGAAACATTACTAATCGCACAATTTTTCTACGGGCTCAGATTTCTCTGGTAGATGGTTTTAGGCCAACTGTTAACTGAAATTGTTGTCAATATCAGACTCAACAACTTCTTAAAATACCTTTAAAACAGTACTTTTTAGCTGTATGTGAGCCGTTAGTTAAAATTTAGCTGCTTAAAAAAGTTTCAAGCCATATATTTGTGTAAATTTTTAGCTCCAACATCAATCTGAGACCGCCAAAAAGCCGCCCTTTCATTTTTGCGATCACCCTATTCACTTCCAGCTTTATTCTGCTAATTACTTGTTGTACGTAAGCTAATGTATGTGTACAGTACCGCACAAAAATATCATATCACATTTTGGCTTCACTCAAACGATTCATTCTCACTCGGTTCCTAATCGATTCGGTTTAAATTGGAAGCATTTATTAAAGGTACATAGCTGTGCCTGCCTACCTAATGTCAAAGTTTTGTGCTGACATTCCAACTTGTGGTGGTTTTCGGAAGAGAAAACTAAGAATCAGTGTAGTCCACGGAAGTTCCAATTTTTGTGTAATTCAGCTAGTATGGCTTTGGAACTAACAGGAATGATTGGTTTTGTCGATTGGCATGGGTTACTGACTGGGCACCCATGTAGCTCAAAGCGCACATTAGATGATCGAAGATCTCATAGCTAAACTGCCTGAATCTGGAGCCCCCTCTGGAGACTCAACTACTATTAAAAAACCACTGTTTTACAGGCGATTTTAACAATTTTAGTGTCAAAAATTCTAAAAAAATCGCAAACATTTGATCAGAAATTACTTGCCAGGAAATGGGAATTGGGGTCCCGATCAGGGGGCAGACCGCGGGACCCCCTGTTTGTTACGTGTATGGCACCCTACATACTCCCTACTTGGCAAGAAAGAACCAGCAAATAGGGATGGATTTCACGTACAAAAAGTCGAGGATACTGTTGATTGGGTATACCGAACCCATACCGAAAAATGGGTATTGGAAGCCGAATTACGGTATCAGGGTGAGGTTTTCAAGGTCGGGAAGTGTCAGAATCGATTCCAGTGGTCAGACATACGCCATACAGGAAGTTTCAGCCAAATCCGTCGTCCTGCCTATGTTTCCCCCTTCTACGTGAAATTTAAAAAAAGCGCCATTTTTCGCGATTTTTGCAAATTTGGCAGGCCATATCTCCGTAAGGGTTTGATCTACAAGCGGCCGTAAACAGAAAATTGGAGTCGCTAAAAACTATAGATTTATTTAGAAGAGATGTGAAACATTACCTATCATACTATTTTTGTATGTATTCGCACTCAGATTTCTCTGTAAGGAAATTTCATGCTAACTCTTTGAATTTTCTAAATTACCGACAGAAATTGCCTTTAAAGCCGTGATTTTTACATAGCCGCTAATTTAGTTTAATTAATGTATCAATTTAGCTGCATAAAAAGATGTTTTTAGCAATTTTAACGCGAAATTCAGGCTCACAGACCGTCATAAGCCCCCCTGGAATGACTTCTACAACTTTCATGCGATAAAGACCAAAGGGGAAATTATAACAGCTTTAATCCGGCTAATTAATTGTTGTCTGCAAGACACTGTATCATACATGTAACAGGGGGGCTGGGGGGTCTGCCCCCCACCCGACTTAGGCCAGACCCCCCCAACCCCCCTCCCCCCATCGGCGGATGACCTGTTACATGTATGCACAGTATTGTTGAAAGAAGTCCCATCCATTGTTTTGAATGTCACTCAAACCAGGGCTGGATGTTTTTCCGAAAAAACTGCGGGCTGTTTTTTTTTCAGCTGTTTTTCCACTTTTTTCGGTTTTTTTCCGAAATCGCGGAAAAACTCCAGCTCAAGTTCTCGGTATCCTAGCCTGGATTTATGATTCTTACGCTTTCTCTTTCTTTTTTTACGCTTTCTCTTCGCAGCAAAATTAATAAGCTAAATTTTAACTAGGGGCTCATATACACCTAAAAATGCTGTTTTAGAGGCATTTTTAGAAGTTGTTGAGTTCAACATTGATAACAATTTCAGTTAACAGTAGCATAAAATTACTTATTAGAGAAATCGGAGCTCAGAATAAAATTGTGCTATTAGGAATGTTTCACTTCTCTTGTAAACTTAGTGCAAATGGCTGTGGCAGTAATTTTACTTGTGGAGGAAGTTATCCAATTTATTTTCTTCCCAACCAAGGCGGAAACCGTTTTAACCCTTATACTGTATCAGTCAGTTTCGTCTAGAAGGTTGGCGCTTGCCTGCTGTTGAGTCTACACGGGTTTGGTTGATTGAGTGAAGGGACAGAATTAGTATGAGTTTTTCAAAGAATGTTCTGCTTGCACAGTTAAAATTACTCCAAAATTAATTCAAATTCTCTGTATCGGCATACCGTGCTTATTGCAATAAGCCGCGTGCGGCTTATTTACAGTATTTCAGAGTGCGTTTGACACGTGGCTTATTGGAGGACGCGACTGATTCATTTGAGACTAATATGTGTACTACTACAAACAAAGATTTTTATTAAAAATTTTCTTTTGCGCTACCAATTGAAAAACATGATCTGGGGCTGTAGTGTAGTATAACTGTGACCGTTTTAGATAGATTTCAAGAAAATACAGCGGAACGCAATTTTAGCGCATAAAGGTGTCATTGGCGCCTCTAGGTCTAGTCCTGATTCCAAAGTAAGGTGGTCAAGCTCTGTCATATGAGATTGAGCAGTCCAATCAGGGATGTGAGGTGTTTTTTCCGTTTTTTTTTTCGAGAAAACCTGTATTTTTCCTAAGGTTCGAAGAAAAACATAAATGGCGGAAAAAACTCAAGCTAAAAGTAGCTAATTTATGTCATTTTTCAGTTAAAAAATGGACTTTTGAGATGCATAATAGGCTAGGCTAACTCAAAACTGTTAGAAAAACAACAGAAATTTGGCAATCTGAAACAAAAAGGCAAACTGCTGAAAGAAAATTTACATATAGAGTTTATTGATGGAGCCTGTCAGGGACTGTTTCATGCCTGTTTTGTGATTTATATCCATGTAAGACGTGTATTTCTGTTCTGAAAAGATGCAGGAAGGCGTCAGAAAGCTATTGTGGGCAGGTATTGGGAAAGTACCTAATATCAGGTATCAGGTACAGGTATTTCAAAAATACCCAATCAGGTATCAGGTACAGGTAGGTATTGAAAAAATACAGGTATCAGGTATTAGGTATCAGGTATTCTCCCATAAACAGTTAAAATCTGGATTTTAACCGAAAAATCGCTCAAACCACCAATTTAGGCTCAAAAGGCAGCTAAAATCAGATTAGGTCCAGTCATTTTAGGAATTTTTCGTTGTGAACTGCACAAAATGCTATAAACTCACTCTCAAAATATTGCAGGGGTGTGGAATCGCTTTGCACATCCATCTCTCGTGGTTTATCTTTATCTTTGCCACTTAGGGTAAGCCTTCTCGTAACCCCTTTTTACCCATACAGTGTGTCCCTATTTGTCTTCGCCTTTATTCATTGGCTTAGGGGGCGTGCAAAAATTACGTAATGGTATTTTTGCCCATTTTCGGACCCCCCCTCCCCCCCTGATAATCGCCCGTAATAATTTCCTGACCCCCCTCCCCTAATTACGTAATAATTTGGCTACCCCCCCCCCGAAATTTAAATTTTTTGAAGAGTTAGAGCCGAAAATTTTCCGTTCGATTCTATGTAAAATGACGTTCTTATTGAAATAGCATCTGTATACAGTAACAATTGATAGTTATCTTAGTTTTCTTTATTGATGAGCTACAACTACGTACATGTACGTATAGTCTTAGTTTGACATAGAAGCCATCATTGGATGGCGTTTTGTTACTGACGCGGTGACGGATTGTATTGGAAGTGTTTTATACTGGGGTTTTAGGGCTGCTTCAATATTGCTTGACTGATAATCGATAGTCATAAACCAGAGTTCGTGCGGGACCCGAAAGGTCAGGGAATTTGGTGTCCAGTCAGGGAAAAAATTGATAGCAGTAGAATCCTCTCTCGCCCAAAGGGCCCTGTCAGAACTTTACACACCACCCTTTTGAAAATGGGACTTCTGACTTTCCACAACTACTACAACTTAACAGAATGCCGGTTAAATGCGTTTTTCAGAGCAAATTTTTAAAAATTCTGAGCCTTGTTAGAATGTTGTCACTCTGATTGGTCGGGGAAATTTGACTTTGTTCAGCGAATTTTGCTCGGAAAAAGCCGCACGAACCTTGTAAAAGATCGAGTCGATAAGTGTTATACCCTTATATACTCTTAATAAGATGTCAAAGGTCACTCTTGCCATTTAGCATTTGAAAAATTGGAAAGCCCTGACGTAAACGGTAGCTACCTTCTCTAATCTAAACGTTCATCTAAGTGAAATCGAGAAAATTTAAACCCAATGGCTTCAAATCGAGACTACAAGTACATGTACTACACATCAAAACAATTAAAATTATGGCCACTTTAGTGATTTCTGCACTTTAAAAAATTACGTAATGAAGTCGCCAACCCCCCCTCCCCCCCACCGTAATGAATAGTAATCTTTTGGCGAACCCCCCCTCCCCCCTCATGCCATTACGTAATTTTTGCACGCCCCCTTAGGGTTTTCAGGTTACTTTCAAACCCTAATTAGGGTTTTTAGGCTACTTTGAAACCCTAAACAGGGTTTTCAGGTTACTTTTAAACCCGGATTAGGGTTTTCAGGTTACTTTCAAACCCTGATTAGGGTTTTTAGGCTACTTTGAAACCCTAAACAGGGTTTTCAGGTTACTTTTAAACCTGGATTAGGGTTTTCAGGTTACTTTTAAACCCTGATTAGGGTTTTCAGGTTACTCTAAAACCCTGATTAGGGTTTTCAGGTTACTATTAAAACCCTGATTAGGGTTTTCAGGTTACTTTTAAACCCTGATTAGGGTGTTCAGGTTACTTTCAAACCCTGATTAGGGTTTTCAGGTTACTCTAAAACCCTGATTAGGGTTTTCAGGTTACTATTAAAACCCTGATTAGGGTTTTCAGGTTACTTTTAAACCCTGATTAGGGTTTTCAGGTTACTTTCAAACCCTGATTAGGGTTTTTAGGTTACTTTGAAACTCTAAACAGGGTTTTAGCACTGGCTAGAAAGCCTGGAGAGGGTTTTTAGGTAGATTAGAAACCCCAAACAGGGTTTAAGAACTGCATTCAAATCACTAAATAGGGTTTTTTAGTAATCTTATAAGTCAAAACAGGGTTTTGCGCGTGCCTCAGAATCGAAATTAGGGTTCTCTCTGAACTATTTTTAGTCAATATAACGCATTTCAATCTGTATTTTACCGCTGAAGCTGATATTCAAAACGAATTTTGAGCGCAAAACAGCTTTTTATTACATTCGTTGCTTCAATATTCGGTTTTAAGGCATTTTTTTCAACCGGAACAGGGTTTTTAAGGCATTTTTAATGCAAAAACAGGGTTTTAAGGCTTTTTTCGGTCCAAATAGGGTTTTCAAGCCATTTTTCGCCCCAGAATCCCTAAAAAAGGTCGACAAAACCGACTTTTTACCCCAAAAAAAGGTCGACAAAACCCACTTTTGGACCCCAAAAAAAGGTCGCAAAACCCACTTTGGACTTGGTCCCAAAACCCTATTTGGGATTTCAAAAAGGTCCCCCCCCACGGAAAAACCCAGCGACATGTATGCCTCTGGGTAGCCAGCAATGGCCATCCATGGTTCTCTCTGATGGGGCCATTTTCCATAGTAAAACTCCAAAACACCCCTAACGGAAATGGGCGTTTCTCAGGGGGCCGAGTTAGCTGAGACACGTGCTAGCCAGCGTTCGAAAGCTCACATCATGGGCTTTCAGAATCTGCAATAAAATGTATGGTGATTTTTGTTGTATCAAAAATAATGGATCGCGAAATATCGATTGATCACGATTTTATCATTTTTCAGCATCTGACTAAAGTAGCTACAAACGAAAATGGGATGACCAAATTGAGGTTTTCTGGTACGTCAAATTCATTGGCGACGCCCATTTACAGCTACGATCACTTGATCAATCGATAATCGATCGATTATCGATTTTTTTCTCTGCAGACGACCCAACTACACAGACTATGATGTTAGTGGTTTTCGGCCATGCTGATGTCAACCACGATGTCGGTTTAGAGCTATCATCGCGTTTTAATTCGATAATCGATATCGATTGATTATCGATTTTTTTGTTGTGCAGATAAACAAAACACATAAGCTATACTGTCACTGGTTTTCAGGCATGCCGATTTCAACCATTATGTCGGTTTAGAGCCATCATCGCGTTTCAATTCGACAATCGATATCGATTGATTATCGATTTTTTGCTGTGCAGATAAACAAAACACATAAGCTATAATGTCACTGGTTTTCGGGCATGGCGATTTCAACCATTATGTCGGTTTAGAGCTATCATCGCGTTTTAATTCGATAATCGATGTTGATTGATTATCGATTTTTTGCTCTGCAGATGACCCAAATACACAGGCTATGATGTTTGTGGTTTTCAGGCATGCTGATTTCAACCATGATGTCTTTTTTGAGCTATCATTGCAGTTTAGTTCGATTATCAATATCGATTGATTATCGATTTTTTTCTGTGCAAATGATCGAACCACACAAGCTATGTTTTTAGTGGTTTTTGGGCAATCCAAGTTCAATCATCATGTCGTTTTAGTGCTATCATTGCAGTATAGTTCGATTATCAATATAGAATAGCGTTAGGGGGCGTGCAAAAATTACGTAATGGTATTTTTGCCCATTTTCGGACCCCCCCTCCCCCCCTGATAATCGCCCGTAATAATTTCCTGACCCCCCTCCCCTAATTACGTAATAATTTGGCTACCCCCCCCCCCGAAATTTAAATTTTTTGAAGAGTTAGAGCCGAAAATTTTCCGTTCGATTCTATGTAAAATGACGTTCTTATTGAAATAGCATCTGTATACAGTAACAATTGATAGTTATCTTAGTTTTCTTTATTGATGAGCTACAACTACGTACATGTACGTATAGTCTTAGTTTGACATAGAAGCCATCATTGGATGGCGTTTTGTTACTGACGCGGTGACGGATTGTATTGGAAGTGTTTTATACTGGGGTTTTAGGGCTGCTTCAATATTGCTTGACTGATAATCGATAGTCATAAACCAGAGTTCGTGCGGGACCCGAAAGGTCAGGGAATTTGGTGTCCAGTCAGGGAAAAAATTGATAGCAGTAGAATCCTCTCTCGCCCAAAGGGCCCTGTCAGAACTTTACACACCACCCTTTTGAAAATGGGACTTCTGACTTTCCACAACTACTACAACTTAACAGAATGCCGGTTAAATGCGTTTTTCAGAGCAAATTTTTAAAAATTCTGAGCCTTGTTAGAATGTTGTCACTCTGATTGGTCGGGGAAATTTGACTTTGTTCAGCGAATTTTGCTCGGAAAAAGCCGCACGAACCTTGTAAAAGATCGAGTCGATAAGTGTTATACCCTTATATACTCTTAATAAGATGTCAAAGGTCACTCTTGCCATTTAGCATTTGAAAAATTGGAAAGCCCTGACGTAAACGGTAGCTACCTTCTCTAATCTAAACGTTCATCTAAGTGAAATCGAGAAAATTTAAACCCAATGGCTTCAAATCGAGACTACAAGTACATGTACTACACATCAAAACAATTAAAATTATGGCCACTTTAGTGATTTCTGCACTTTAAAAAATTACGTAATGAAGTCGCCAACCCCCCCTCCCCCCCACCGTAATGAATAGTAATCTTTTGGCGAACCCCCCCTCCCCCCTCATGCCATTACGTAATTTTTGCACGCCCCCTTACTCAGAATTTCGCAAAAGGAAGTACGTATAAATTTGCTACCATGGCCATGGCCAAATCAGAGCGAGAAAATTTTGTTAAAATCAGCTTGAAAAACGCTTTTGAAAGCATTATGGGTATAGTATTAGCAGAAAATAGGAGCTATTGTAATCTGAAGAGGCCTGGTTGGGCAACGGCCCAAGCAGGGCGAGAAAATTTTTTTAAAATTAGCCTTTTTATGCCTTTTTAATGAACAAATCGATCGTAAACTACCAGTTGATGCCATCTGTTTGTACCTGATACCTGTACCTGCTTCAGTCCAAAAATACCCAAAATCAGGTAGGTACAGTTCGAAGGTACCCGATCAGGTATCAGGTAGGTATTAGGTGGGTATTGCAAATCTACCTGATAATCAGGTACAGGTACAGGTATACCTGATCCACAGTACAGAAAGCGTTAGAATCATAAAACAGGTTACGATATTTAGAACTTGAGCAGGGGCTTTTTCCGCGAGCTTGGAAAAAAACGGAAAAAAACCGAAAAAATCAGTCCGAGGTTTTTTTCGGAAAATATCCATCCCTGAATCCTATACGCAATAAGTATCCGCAATCACTTTTTAGGCGTTTGCGAACGTCTACCGATCCGATCCGATCCGATTTGCGGGGGCCTTACGGCCTGCGATCAGACTCGAGGTCCATTCCGCTACCCCCGTGGTTTCGTCATCTCGGACGTTTCCCTTCTATCACTGCCAGCCACTCTATACATGTAACAGGTCATCCGCCGATGGGGGGAGGGGGGGTTGGGGGGGGTCTGGCGCCGGCCGGGGGGGGGGGTCTGAGCCAAAATTTTGGGGGAGGGGGTGGGCACTAAAAAACGCTCAAAAATCGAGAAAAATCGCAATTTTTGGGCTAAAAAATCGCCAAAAATCGCTAATTTGGGCTGAAATACAGCTAAAAACTGCTGTTTTGCACAGTGTTATGCCTAGCTCAAATTTCTAAAACTCGGTAAGTATTCAGTAAGTAAATCCAGATTTTTTGAAATTCAGTAAGTACGAGTAAGTACTGGGTTTTTCAAAAAAAATACCCGGTAAGTACTCAGTAAACAATTCAGTAAACTCGGTAAAACCTTCAAAATTCAGAAATATACAACTTATCTGAAAAAGTTTACCTGATATAGCTTTTAGCTACTAGAATCCGTTTTTAGGGCTGATTGATGAGTTTATGATAATGTAGCTCCTGTAGTCTTTGCGTCTGATAGTCTGTTTGCAATTCTGCCGCGCAAAGAAAGCTAGTAGGTATGCAAGCTGTGAAAATTGCAGAAGAATTGGCACAAAATGTGTTTTCATCGTTAGCAGATCTATTAGCGACTGTACATAGTCTTTGCGTCTGATAGTCTGTTTGCAATTCTGCCGCGCAAAGAAAGCTAGGTATGCAAGCTGTGAAAATTGCAAAAGAATTGGCACAAAAGGTGTTTCATCGTTAGCAGATCTATTAGCGACACAAAAAACGTGTATTTTCTGCATAGGTGAAGTGCAGTAAACAACTCAGTAAATTACCGAGTACCGAGTTTACCGAATTTTTTTCTAATTGAGTAATTCAAAATTGAAACTCGGTATTCAGTAAGTAAAATTAAGAAAAATTTTTACCGGTAAGTAAAAGTACTTACTGTAATTCAAAATAACTAAGTACCGAGTAACTTTTACTCAGTAAATTTACTGGGAACAACACTGGTTTTGCAGGCGATTTTGGCAATTTTTGTGTGTGAAAGTGTAAAAAATTGCAAAAATTTGCTCGAAAATTTACTTGCCAGAAAAATCGGAGGGGGGGGTCGGTGAAATCGTCTCGGGGGGGGGGCCATCCGGGGGGGCTGGCCTAAGTCGGGTGGACCCCCCCTGTTACATGTATGCTAGCCATGCTGTTGGGCGCCAGGTACTTAAGAAAGTCCCTGGCGCGTTGACGTCATGGTGATGTCGGCTCCCAACGTCCGCTAGGTCCGCCCCTGGTGTGAGAGAGGCCCCCCGGCCTAGTCGGTTTCCGTTGACAACTCCTGACGTCATTGCTCTTTCTCCAAGTTGGCATGCTGTAGGAGCGGCTTCGGTGCTATGGCAGATCCAGTTGGTTCCCATTTTATCTACTCGCTGTAACCAGCTTTCGGTGGCGGAATTTTTTCGGGACCCCCACCCCGTGAGGTCTTCAGACCCCCCTCTGGATTTTCCCGGCCCATGTATGTATTGGACTGCTCAATCTCGTATGACCACCTCACCTTGGAAGCCGAATTACGGTATCCGGGTAAGTTTTTCAGGGTTTTTTCAGATTCGATTCCAGTGGTCAAGAATACTTTTTGACGTTGCGCAAATTAGTGTTCAGAGCGAACGTAGCGCAAATTAGGATTTACCCCAGGCCAGAGCTCAACATTGTCTACAACTTTGGTTATGAGGCTCAGATGCCCCAAGGCCTCCCAAAACAGTTATTCCCAAAAAACCGCCAGGTCGCTTATTTTTTGAACAGACTATAGTTTGCATATGTACATACATCAATAGTTGAGTCGAGATGATGAGTTTTACAGCCGCCATCCCACAGCGGCCAGGATCAATAATGTTTATTTTAGTCTGTTCACATGCACACCTGCACAAATCTTGCTTAAGGAGAAAACAAATAACAAGAGAGTAACAGAGTCTAAGCAGTCTCTGTAAATATTCGTTATAGTGCACAATGCTATTTGATGCTTACTTCTTGTAAGTACCAAGTGTTGCGCACCAGAATTGACGACCGCTCTCGACTCCAACTTTACCCAAGACTGACTGTTTCAACCAAAACACCACACGTTAACTTAATCACTCGATACCATCTAACAAAACATCGGCGCCTAAGCCAGCCGACTTTCAGCCACAACACAGAACACATTCCAAGCAATCCAATCACTCCTACCAGATATTCTCACGCAACATCCCACCTTTTGAGCTGTCACATCCTCGTACAGCCCAACAAACAACACTCCAAAATAAACCAACTACCACCTTCATGAACATTAACCGCAACATCCCATCAAATGACTCGGCCGCAAGGGCAGTCAACAATCCAAGGAGTCAAAAATAAATGCAGATAATAGGGATATAGATAAGACAAGCCAATATAAGTAGAAAGTGCTGATATAAGTAGGAATACAGAAGTTAACGTGGCTGCAGATGATAACTATTATGTGTAATCAGCAACTAGTAGACAGTGGAGATAATCACGTGTGATATAATGGCGAATATAGAAATGACATAAAAGATTGAGTTTATATGTTGGAGTCAAAGCAAATTATAGCAAAGCAATAAACGCAATGACGATAGTAACACTACAGATAACAATACAAGAATGCATTCACGCAGTAATGCGTACACAGAACACTCTAACAATACTACCATACAACAGATAATATGCAAAGTATCGGTAATAAACTAGGGTGAAATGTCTTGAATAAAACAAGGACAAAAACGGACCAGGACTAGGACACTTCCAGCAACCAACAAATAACGGGACAAAACAAGGGCAATTGATGGACTAACCTACACAGGGAAAACGACTCTTTCCATACGGCTAACGCGATCTGCTAACGCGCGTTAGCAAATCACATAACAAGATCGCGTTTAACGCATCAGCGATGTGCTAACGCGCCCGGGCGCCTCTCACTGCTGAGAAGTTAAACGCGATCTGCTAACGCGCGTTAGCAGATCGTCGAAAACAATCGCGTTAGCACATCGCATTAGCCGTATGGAAAGAGTCGTTTTCCCTGTGCATCCGCTTTTTGCAGTGTTTAAGCAGAAGCGCGTTTAACGCGTTAGCGATGTGCTAACGCGATCTTAAAACGCGGACCGCGTTACGATAGTTAAACGCGATGACAAGACGCAGCTAACGCGGTTACAAGACGCAGCTAACGCGATGACAAGACGCAGCTAACGCGGTTACAAGACGCAGCTAACGCGATCTGCTAACGCGCGTTAGCAGATCGCGTTAGCCGTATGGAAAGAGTCGTTTTCCCTGTGCTAAACATAAAAAGCAACCAAATGAGGGACTGCACAATAAGCAAATGAATTGTAGATTAGACAAGCAGACAGGCTACCAGCAGTAGGTATTTTATAGCAATGGAATAGATATTATTAGAGTGCGAACTGGTATTGGGTATTGGGTATTGGGTGTATTGGGGTGTTTTTCAGGTATTGGGTATTGGGTATTGGGGTTTTTACCCCCCAATACCCAATACTAAATTGGACAATCAAAAATAGAGAGAAATCGATGTTGACCTGAAAAATTGATCTGAAAAATATCGAAAAAGTTGATCGATGATTCGGTGTAGTAAGCTGTTTTCGCGTTAAGGAGCCATCCATAAATGACGTCGTTCAAATTTTTCGGAGCCCCCTCCCCCCAAAATCGCCTTGTATCGTTTCTTGTGGATCCCCTCCCCTAAGGCAACGTCGTTTTCGGTTTACCCCCTCCCGATAAAAGTACAGTACATACAGAACTGTCATGTTTTCTTGTTAGCATACTGCGCAATCAATAGAATAAATCCCTACAACCACTCTGGGAAGCTTTTCCGCATTGTAGAAACCTTTGACAGAATGTACTTAAATTGAAAATAATACAATCAAAGTTCTCTAAAATTCCGAAAAAAGCGACGTCGCTCTTTGCTAACCCCTCCGCCTCCTGGTGTGTCGTCTATCGTCGCATTTCTGCCGACCCCCCTCCCCCTCTGGAATGTCATCGTTTATGGACAGCCTAATCAACTAAACGTTAGTAGAATTTCCTAAAGTGTACGCTTTTCTAAGCGCTGCTAATTAATAATTAACCAGTAATTAATTTCTCTATTATTTTCTGAAATAGAAATGGTGACATTAATGTCACCGTAATGTACTAGACTAGCACCGTACCCATCATGGCTATTGCCGTGGTGCACACAATTTCCGGCGGAGTTAGGAAAAAAATCACGACTGAATTACGAAATATTAAGTACCAAAACTGTTAATTTCTGCTAATTTTTCGCTTAAACGGCTTCTAAATGCTTTCTGAAAGGCTAATTTTTCAAAATTTTCTCGCCCTGCTTGGGCAGCGGCCCAACCAGCCTCTTAAAAATTTTTATTGCGGTGCCAAAATCTTGTGTACACAACTAGAATGTACCTGTCCACTGAAATGAAATTTTTGGCCCAGCTAGTAGTGATGTAAAATTATGGAATTTGAATTTCAATTCAATTACAATTAAATTATGGGCTCAGTTTTTAATTTCAATTAAATTAAATTAAATTAATTGAAATACTTTTCCAATATTTTCAATTACAATTATATTTTCAATTAAATTATGGAACTTCGGAAAATTTCAATTATGCCATATTTTTTCAATTATTTTCTTAATTTTTTGAAAATTGTTGTACTTTTGCTGTTAAAAGGCAGTGACAGTGGCCCAGGACTTAGAAAAATGTCAATGTAAAGCCTAGAGACACCTGGTTAGCCTGCTGCCCAATCAGGCGAGAAAATTTAAAAAAGTTGCCTTTTAAAAGCACATAAAGTGGCATTCTGGGGGAAATTTACGGTTAGTTCATTATTTATTTTATATCAGTACATAATCTAAAGATTTTCAGCATTTGTCAGCAACATCACATCCTAGGTACCGTCGCCAAAAGTGGTATAAACCCATCCAAAAATCACTGTTTTGACTTTTATGAACTACAAAATAAAAAAACAGAGCACAAAATATTACAAAACAAAGTAAGATCATAGGATCAGTAAGATAAATAGGTGACAAAGCCTAAATAGGTTTTTGTTCTTGAAGTCATTACCGCCTCTAATACTTACGCATTTCTTGCATTCACCACAGGAAATAATTGAAAATATAATTGAAATTCCAGGCGAATTTCAATTAAATTACAATTAAATTATGGCCCAACTTTTGAATTTCAATTAAATTAAATTAATTGAATTGAAATTAAAAACGGGCCAATTATGCGAATTTCAATTACAATTAAATTAATTTTTTACATCACTACCAGCTACACAAGTATTGGGTATTGGGTATTGGGTATTGGGGTATTGGGGGTCTCAGGTATTGGTATTGGGTATTGGGGTATTGGGTTTTTTAGGTATTGTTCGCACTCTAGATATTATGACGGTATATGGTGAACTACAAGTGAAAAACCTATGATACAGCATCATAATCAGGTGGTGAAGCAGAGCGAGCTTCAAGTTGACGAATCTGGTGTTGTAGTTCGGCATAATTGACAAAACTGGCAGAAATGCGGTCTTCAAACTCCTGATTTCGAACACGTTGAGCCTCCCAGAGACGATGCATCTCAGTAGTCAGACGATGAAGGTTGACTCGGGCATTATCAACTTGTCCTGAAGTGGTGGTATAGTTGTTGTTGGCCAGTTCAAGCTCACGAACCCGTGATCGGATTCGAGAAAGCTTGTTTTGAATCTGTCTCAAGTGTTGACCCCAACCCTGGAACACATCCCGGAATCCTCGTGAGAGAAACAAAGAAGTCAAACAGAATCCAGAACCAATCACCAATCCAAACGCGATCCAAACCAATCCAAACCAATCCAAACGCGATCCAAACCAATCACCAATCCAAACGCAAATGTCAATCGAATTTGGCATCCCCGACGGACTCGACTTGCTGGTGGACCACTAGCTGGCTACAGCGATAATTAGCTTTTGTTAAGCGGCAGAGGTTCTATATTCACGGCGAAAAAGCGGCGTTCTTAAGAGCGGCAAATCGTTGTTGCGGCACGTTAAAATTCTTTTTCTCTGTCTTTGACGGGATCTGAGCGCCGTCAATTTTCTTTGACTGGATCTGAGTGCAGTCAATTTTTTTTCTTTCCGACGGGAACAGAGGGCCGTCAGTTTCTTTCTACAGACCGGATCTGAGAGCGGTCTATGAAAAATACACAAATAAGTTGTGCTAAAAGTGCCGTCAGTTTACAAGTGGCGCCAGGTAGCAGCATTGCCGTGTGAGCGCGCCTTTGCATACGGTTTTGTGAGCTGCCAGAAAGTGCATAACAGCGTGTGTTACGCTGTAAAGCAAAACATTTGGTTGCAAGCCGCTAAAAGAAAGCAAAATATATGGTGCACCTATCGATTCTTTTTCTGTTAAATGAATGTTGCGTACGCCGCCTCAAGAAAATGTTGCAACTGAAAAGTGGCAACCTGGTACCAGTGTCAATCTTGTGAAAAATACGCCGTTGCAGTCAGTTACTGCGTCGATAAAAAGCCGTTTGTCAGGTGTTTTCCGGCCGAAAGAGAGTTTTCCTGAGAACGCCGTACTACGGCCAGAAAGTGTTTCCCCAGCCAGTTCGAGAAAGTTCGAGAGTCACGACAAAATTCTGTTGCGCACCAGAATTGACGACCGCTCTCGACTCCAACTTTACCCAAGACTGACTGTTTCAACCAAAACACCACACGTTAACTTAATCACTCCATACCATCTAACAAAACATCGGCGCCTAAGCCAGCCGACTTTCAGCCACAACACAGAACACATTCCAAGCAATCCAATCACTCCTACCAGATATTCTCACGCAACACAAGTAAGCAGAATGTTTATTCAATGCAAAAGTTTGCCGCCTTTGCCGAAAGTTGGGCCGGCCCGATTTCCAGCTCTAATTCCTTTCAAAAAGACAATTTGGACGCCCATCATGGGAAACATCAAATGAAACCGAGAAATTGTTTGCGAAACTGAAAATAATAAACAAAATAAGCATAAAACTCCTGTTGAACAGCGACAATCAGGACCAGGTTTGTGCGCTATGTGCAAGATGAACAGTACAATATGTGTGCCAAAGATCTCCGAAATCGATTCGAAACTGACCAAGTTGTGTTGTTTACAGTGTGCAACCAATTATAAGGAAAATTTTTTGATTTTCAACTTTCAAGGCCCAAAAACTCGATTCGAAAAAGTGACCCTCTCAAAAATGGCCGGGAAGGTGATAAAATGTCTTTTTAGGTCAAATTATACCAAAATACAAAATTTTAGCCAAATCGGAGACAAAAAGTTGAGATTTGTCCGGAGGTTAAGGAGCAAAAGTCGATTCTTAGAGAAACCGGCTCTTCCATATAAACTACTGCTATAACAGCCATTTGCACTAGATATACAAGAGACGTGAAACATTACTAATCGCACAATTTTTCTACGGGCTCAGATTTCTATGGTAGATAGTTTTAGGCCAACTGTTAACTGAAATTGTTGTCAATCTCAGACTCAACAACTTCTTAAAATGCCTCTAAAACAGCATTTTTAGCTGTATGTGAGCCCTTAGTTAAAATTAAGCTGCTTAAAAAGTTTCAAGCCATATATTTGTGTAAATTTTTAGCTTCAAAATCAATCTGAGACCGCCGAAAAGCCGCCCTTTCATTTTTGCGATCACCCTATTCACTTCCAGCTTTATTCTGCTAATTACTTGTAGTATGTAAGCTAATGTATGTGTACAGTACAGTATTGTCAAAATATCATGTCACATATGTCACATATTGGCTTCACTCAAACGATTTACTCTCACTAAGTCCTCTATCGATTCGGTTTAAATTGGATGCATTTAATAAAGGTACCTGTGCCTGCCTACCTACCTAATGTCAAAGTTTTGTGCTGACATTCCAACTTGTGGTGGTTTTCGGAAGCGAAAACTAAGAATCAGTGTAGTCCACGGAAGTTCCAATTTTTGTGTAATTCAGAGAGTACAGCATGGCTTTGGAACTAATAGGAATGATTGGTTTTGTCAATTTTCATAGGTTACTGACTTGGGCACCCCTGTAGCTCAAAGCGCACAATAGATGATCGAAGATCCCATAGCTAAACTGCCTGAATCTGGAGCCCCCTCTAGCGACTCAACTACGAATAAAAACCACTGTTTTACAGGCGATTTTGACAATTTTTGTGTCTAAAATTCTAAAAAATCGTAAACATTTGATCAAAAATTACTTGCCAGAAAATGGGAGTTGGGGTCCCCGATCAGGAGGCAGACTCCCGGACCCCCTGTTTGTTACGTGTATGGCACCCTACTCCCTACTTGGCGAGAAAGAACCAGTAAATAGGGTTGGATTTCACATACAAAAAGTCGAGGATACCGTTACTGTTGATTGGGTATACCGAACCCATACCGAAAAATGGGTATTGGAAGCCGAATTACGGTATCAGGGTGAGGTTTTCAAGGTCGGGAACAGTGTTGTGCCTAGCTCAAATTTCTAAAACACGGTAAGTATTCAGTAAGTAAATTCAGATTTTTCGAAATTCAGTAAGTACGAGTAAGTACTGGGTTTTTCAAAGAAAACCCGGTAAGTACTCAGTAAACAATTCAGTAAACTAGGTAAACCTTCAAAATTCAGAAACATGTTACGATTTATCTGAAAATGTTTACCTGATATAGCTCTTAGCTAGTCGAACCCTTTTTCAGTGCTGATTGATTAGTTTAAGATAATGTAGCTCGATTTTTCGACTTTTCAGAATTTAAATGTTTTGTTTAGCGCCATTTCACATTATTTATGGTGCTAATTAGATGGATGGAAAGCCTTAAAATAAGCACACTATACATAGTGACTAGAGGATCTGGCTTTAGATGAAAGGTCCGGCCAAATTGCTAACTAAAGATTTGTACTGATTTTCGCCATTTCCTCACAGTTCAGACTGATGCAAAAAACGTCAATGAAAATATTGCTAATAGTTCCTACCTACTTCTATAGTCTTCGCGTCTGATTATAGCAATTCTACCGCGCAAACAAAGCTTAAGTTATACAACAAGCAGTGAAAATTGCAAAGAATTGGCAAAAATTGTGTCTTTTCGTCATTTGCAGTTCGATAAATGAAAGAAAAACCGCATATTTTTCTGCACTGATGCGGCGGCGAACTACCTATTGCAGAAGTTTTTACTCAGTAAACAACTCAGTAAATTACCGAGTACCGAGTTTACCGAATTTTTTTTCTAATTGAGTAATTCAAAATTGAAACTCGGTATTCAGTAAGTAAAATCAAGAAAAATTTTTACCGGTAAGTAAAAGTACTTACTTTAATTCAAAATAACTAAGTACCGAGTAACTTTTACTCAGTAAATTTACTGGGAACAACACTGGTTGGGAAGTGTCAGAGTCGATTCCAGTGGTCAGACATACCCATACAGGAAGTTTCAGCCAAATCCGTCGTCCTGCCTATGTTTCCCCCTTCTACGTGAAATTTTAAAAAAGCGCCATTTTTCGCGATTTTTGCGAATTTGGCAGGCCATATCTCCGTAAGGGTTTGATCTACAAGCGGCCGGTAACAGAAAATTGGAGTCGCTAAAAAGTATAGATTTATTTAGAAGAGATGTGAAACATTACCTATCATACAATTTCTGTATGTATTCGCACTCAGATTTCTCTGTAAGGAAATTTCATGCTAACTCTTTGAATTTTCTAAATTACCGACAGAAATTGCCTTTAAAGCCGTCATTTTTACATAGCCACATTTGAGCCGCTAATTTAGTTTAATTAATGTATCAATTTAGCTGCATAAAAAGATGTTGTTAGCAATTTTAACGCGAAATTCAGGCTCACAGACCGTCATAAGCCCCCCTGGAATGACTTCTACAACTTTCATGCGATAAAGACCAAAGGGGAAATTATAACAGCTTTAATCCGGCTAATTAATTGTTGTCTGCAAGACACTGTATCATACATGTAACAGGGGGGTCTGGGGGGGTCTGGCCCCCACCCGACTTAGGCCAGACCCCCCCCGGATGGGGACCCCCCTCCCCCCGAGACGATTTCACCGACCCCCTCCGATTTTTCTGGCAAGTAAATTTTCGAGCAAATTTTTGCAATTTGTTACACTTTCACACACAAAAATTGCCAAAATCGCCTGCAAAACAGCACTTTTTAGCTGTATTTCGGCCCAAATTAGCGATTTTTGGCAATTTTTAGCCAAAAAATTGCGATTTTTCTCGATTTTTGAGCGTTTTTTAGTGCCCACCCCCCTCCCCCTAAATTTTGGCTCAGACCCCCGCGGCCGGCGATAGACTCCACCAACCCCCCCTCCCCCCATCGGCGGATGACCTGTTACATGTATGCACAGTATTGTTGAAAGAAGTCCCATCCATTGTTTTGAATGTCACTCAAACCAGGGCTGGATGTTTTTCCGAAAAAACTTCGGGCGGTTTTTTTTTCAGCTATTTTTCCGTTTTTTTCGACCAGCTCAAGTTCTCGGTATCCTAGCCTGGATTTATGATTCTTACGCTTTCTAGCGCCTTCCTCAGTCTTTTCAGACCAGAAATACACGTGATACATAGATATAACTCACAAAACAGGCATGCAACAGTGCCTGACAGATTCCACCAATAACGCTATATGCAAATTTTCTTACAGCAGTTTGCATATTTGTTCTATCATGCCGAATTTGGTCTTTTCTGTTGTTTTTCTAACAGGTTTGAGTCGTTTGGCCTATTATACACCGCAAAAGTCCATTTATTAACGAAAAAATGTCATAAATTAGCTATTTTTAGCTTGCTTTTCGGCGGTCTCAGATTGATGTTGGAGCTAAAAATTTACACAAATATATGGGTTGAAACTTTTTAAGCAGTAAAATTAACAGCTAAATTTTAACTAAGGGCTCACATACAGATAAAAACTACTGTTTTAGAGGCATTTTTAGAAGTTGCTGAGTCTGAGATTTATAACAATTTCAGTTAACAGTTGGCCTAAAACTACCAACAGAGAAATCTGAGCCCGTAGAAAAATTGTGCAATATAGTGATGTTTCACGTCTCTTGTAAATCTAGTGCAAATGGCTGTTATAGCAGTTGTCTGTCCTTTTTCGATTTAATTTCTTCGCAACCAAGGCGGACGGAAGCCGTTTTGACCCCCCCCCAAATTGGTCAATCCTCCATGTATTAGCGCGTTTGATTTTGGAGCTAAGAATTTACGCAAACATATGGGTTGAAACTTTTTAAGCAGCAAAATTAATAAGCTAAAGTTTAACCAAGAATACATAATAAACTAGCAAGAATGCTCCACTGAAATGCCGGCCGGCCTACCATGCGCTGCGCCAATATTTCAGGACTGGTTGCGAACGTTCGCAACCCCTCCTAAAATTTCAGGACTGGTTGCGAAATTCCCAACCTGCCCTGAAAAAACGCAAGCAGTTTATGACAGGCCAACATGATTTCAGAGAAATCATACGCCGGCCAAAAATTTTCGGATTTGCGAGCTAATTAATAATTAGAAATACCTAATAAGTGGCGCATTCTTAGTGTAGCCTATAAATCAGCTGAAGTCTACTTCTGTAGTGTATCCGTGTGCACTCTCAGTTGGTGAAGCAAAATTGAAGTTTTTCTCTTTTCTTGTGTATTCTTGGCCGTAACAGCAAAAAGAGATTAATGAAGTCTGTCCGTGGTTAGGTTAATAGGTAGGGGTATTGCTAAGTTAGGCCACCCGTAAATCAGAAAATGGCCCTACGGCGTCCGCTCCTCCTGACATCACTTATTGGGCTGCGCGGTGCAGCCAAGCGCTCTGGCGGGCGGCCAATAGTACTGTATGAGTGCCGGTAATTTACAGCCTAACTGACTGTAAAGAAATCCAATGATTGGGATCACACACCTTCAGAATAAACGCTAAACCGAAGTCACTTCCCTTCACTTCAACGTAACTGAGCGGCAGGGATCTTATCATTACGGTTGGCGTGATTGGTCGCTCTGTTGTGTTAGGCCTGACGTTCAGAGGTTCTGTTGTCTAGCAGGTGTTTACAGTTACGGGCCCAGCTCTCTAGCATACGTACTGGTTAACTTTACAATCAGTCAGGATGTAGGTTGCGGCGTATTCTCAGTTCCGTCTTTTCATCAAATAAAGTGGCTGAGAATAGAATGATACACAGTACGTACAGACAGATACACAATTGCACAAAAAATGTCCTCTCCACTTTTTCGGGTTCATTCAAAGGTTTCGTTCTGGGTTTATCTATTTGGCTGAAATTTTCAGCAAAAATAAAAGATAGTAACTGGCTACATATTGGTCAAACTTGGTGCAAAAATTCACGCTCATGCTGATTTTATGAACCGAAAACTCAGAATCAGGTTGGTCAAGGAGGGTGAATTCAATTTTTTCGGTAATTCAAAGAGTACGGCTTCGAAACTTGCAGGAATTATTGGTGTTGCTATTGGACATAACATACTGAGGGTACAATCCAGTAGCTCAAAGGGAACTAAAACTGGGAAATTTCAAATCACGGACAGGCCGCGGCTGGCCGCTCGGTGCTTTACGGGCGGCATAACTTACCAATATCCCTACCTAGTACAATCTAACCACGGACGGACTTTAAACCTCTGCTTTTGCGGTTACGGTTAAAAATAAACAAGAAAAGAAGAGAAAAAATCAGGAGGACACGCACGCGTGCAACCTCTGCCTCTGTTGCCTGCACCAACTGAGAAGTGCGGTAGGACGCACACAGACACACGACAGACGACATAGCCTTCACCTGGCCGCTAGCTAGTGATGTAAAATTATGGAATTTGAATTTCAATTCAATTACAATTAAATTATGGACTCAGTTTTTAATTTCAATTAAATTAAATTAAATTAATTGAAATAGTTTTCCATTATTTTCAATTACAATTATATTTTCAATTAAATTATGGAACCTTGGAAAATTTCAATTATGAAATTTTGATTGAGCCTGTCAGGGCTTGTATTTTTTGGTCGGGGGGAGGGGTCCCTTAACCTGTCTCGGGGGGGGGGGGGTGAGGGGGGCGGGTTTGGCCTTTCCAGCACGGGGGTAACCCCCCAAACCCCCCCTAGTACATGTATGCTGCCCACAATACGATCACCTTGTTCCCTAGCTTTATTCTGCTAATTACTTGTTGTATGCCAGGTAATGTATTCGTACAGTACAGTATTGTCAAAATATCATGTCACATTTTGGCTTCACTCAAACGATTTATTCGCGCTAAGTCCTCTAACGATTCGGTTTAAATTGGAAGCTTTTATTTAAGGTAACTTTGCCTGCCTACCTAATGTCAAAGGTTTGTGCTGAGATAAAAACTTGTGGTGATTTTCGGAACCGAAAACTAAGAATCAGTGTAGTCGGCGGAAATTCCAATTTTTGTGTAATTCAGAGAGTATTATGGCTTTGGAACTAACAGGAAAGATTGGTTTTGTCAATTAGCATAGGTTACTGACTGGGCACCCCTGTAGCTCAAAGGGCACATTAGATTATCAAAGATCCTGTAGTTAAGAAATTGCACCTTCTAGAAAAAGCGGCATTATGAGGAAAAGTCAGTGATGTTTTCAATATTCACCAATTTCACTGCTTGTTGGGCCGGTCAGTATGCAATGCTCAATGATAATTAGTGTTCCGACGATATCAAAATTCGTCGATATTCGATATCGATATCGATATCGATATTTTCAACTCAATATCGATCGATATCGATATCGATATCGATATTTGTAGTTATGCAAGAAAATCTCAAGATTTGAAAGAACAAACTGCTCTCACTGGTTATCAGTCAAGCACTGATGCAATCAGCGGTCTGATATAAATTAAGTAGAGAATCTAAGAAAGGTAGTTGCCCTTCTGAAGCCCCTTCAATGAAAAGGTTGACCCCTCAGGCCGATGCCCCACCCTCATTAGGCATAAATGAGCTGAGACAGAATAGCTGTATTTTATCTTCTTTTAATCACAAATAGGACACAATCCTTGATTTTAGTAGAAAATCGGACTTTTTGCCATCCTTTCAACCACCCATCAGCCGGCGTTACCTCCGCAGGATTTAAAAATTTACCACCCCTCAGCCGAAATGCTAGCCCATATCTGCTTCTGCCCTCCTGCTTCAAGTGTGTACAACAGAGTGAGCAGCTCTTCAGTGTTGCTGCAGACATTTAAGAACCTAACTGTTGCTGTCTGAAAGCTGAGAATGCCAAGAAATTGACGTTTCTGAGAGCTATCATGCCACTGTTAGGTTTTGACACTATTCCAGGGAAATAAACTTGGTGTCAGTTCTGTTTTTTCCTACTTTTCAGGACAAAAAATATCGAAAATATCGATGCAAAATATCGCGATATCGATATCGATATCGATATTGAAAAAAGGGTCGATATATCGACTTTTCGATATCGATATCGATATATCGTCGGAACCCTAATGATAATGCCAATCAATGCTGCAAGTTCGAAAGCCATACTCTCTGGATTGCACAAAAGATTGGAATTTTTGTGAGCAACCCTGATTCTTTAGTTTTCTTATCAACAAAACCAGAATGAGTTGGAATTTTTGCGTCAAATCTTGCACAATTGGTCCCGAAAGATTTTTGTAAAAATCGTGAAAATTTTAGCCAAAGAAGGAATTTGTTCGAGTGACATTAAAAACAATGAATTTATAGAACAAAATAGTTTTGATAGAGAAGAACGAATTTGAAGTCCGTTCCTAGCTCTCTTTCTTTGTCTGATATAGAACCCTGTACCTTCCAGAGTATGACAAAACTCAATGTTGCTAAACATTAAATTTAGATACTGAAACATATGTAAAAATACACGTTGAATCTCGTGGTGACATCCATTTTTTGTTTAAAATCGAAAATTCCATTTTTTTTCTGACTCTGAAATATTTAAAGCGAAAAAAACTCAAATTTCGTTTGAAAGGAAAAATCGTTAAAATCGTTTGAATGGCTTAAAAGATGCGCCATTTTGTCCTCTTTTGAATGGTGTAAAGATATCTAGTGGTTGGATGGGGTAGACGGGCCACTTTGGCCATCTGAATGCTCAAAAATAGATCATCTATTTTACTTTTTCTCAAAATAAATGTCTTAGGATTAACCAGGATGGATTATTTTTGAGCATTCAGATGGCCAAAGTGGCTCGTCCCCATCCAACCCCTAGATCCGATCCGATCCGATGTGCGGGGGGCCTTACGGCCTGCGATCAGACTCGAGGTCCATTTCGCTTCCCCGTGATTCGTCATCTTTGGACGTTGCCCTTCTTTCACTGCCAGCCACTCCTAGCTATGCTGCTGGGCGCCGGTCACCAGGAGGGCGGCCGGCGTGTCGATGCCATGATGCTGACAGCTCCCGACGGCCGCCGGTGCCCCATATGCCAGGGCACTTCCTGCGCATGCAGTTATATGTCCTGTTCAGTATGTTTAACTGAATAAATGTTTGAAATTAAAAAAAAAAATGCCAGAGGGCTCCCGGAATAGTTGGTTTCTCAGACAGCTTCTGACATCGTAGATGTTCTTCCCAACGCGGCATGCTTTGTGGAGTGGCTTCGGTGCAACGACAGATCCAGTCGGTTCCCATTTTACCTACTAGCTGTCACCAGCTTTCGGTGGCCTGGGTGTACCGTTGTCAAGTAAATTAGTTTAGTAATTTACTTACTTTTTAATTTACGTGCACCTCCACAAAATAATTTACTTACTTTTTAATTTACTTTGACCGATTTACCAACAATTTAATTTGATTTTAATTTACTTTCAACTTCTAATTAAATTCTAATTTACTTTTCTATGCAAAAAAGTGCCGAAAATACCACAAAATCACCAATTATATGAGTATGGATTTCTAGTAAACTGATGGCACTATGAATCTGTTTTTGGTAAAACCAGTTGTTCAGAAATGCATTATAATTATTTTTTCTAGGAGCAAAGCAACAGATGTAAAGCTTTGGCTAACACTGTAATTTAGGACAGACCGGGATTTGATGGAACAAAGGGGTTTGAATGCATCAGTGCATACATGTATCAGGGAGTCTGGGGGTCTGCCCCCACCCGACTTAGGCCAGACCCCCTGGATGGAGACCCCCGAGACGATTTTCCCGACCCCCTCAATTTTCTGGCAGCTAATTTGTTGAGCAAATTTTTGCGATTTTTACAATTTAAGACACAAAAATAGCCAACTGCAAAACAGCATTTTTTAGCTGTATTTCAGCCAAATTAGAGATTTTTAACGATTTTTAGCCGAAAAATTACAATTTTTTTCGATTTTTGAGGGTTTTTAGTGTCCAACCCCTCTCAAAATTTGGGTTTAGATCCCACGGCCGGCACCAGACCCCCAACCCCCTCCCCTTATGCAGATGACCTGTGATGTATGTGATGGTTGCACGAAAACTGTAGCTTCACATTCTATACATAGTATAGGATTCCAATTAAGATTTCAGAGAGAAAATTGTATTGAATGATCTGCTGCATTGCAGCTGGATTTCCATTCTCAACAGTGAGAGCATATGTACATTCTGTGGTTAAATAAACAGACAGAAAAGGCACAGAATCACACAAAAAATTACATGCGGAGCCAAGACTACCACAGATCGAATACTCAATGAAGCAAATTACAAGTAAATTAGAAAGTAAATTGAAAGTAAATTTTTCAGGCTTTTCGATCTAATTTAATTTACTTTTTACTTGCTTCGCCATTTTCGTCAGAGATTTAATTTTATTTTAATTTACTTGCCACTTAATTTACTCTTCGGAAGAAAATTATTTTCGAATTTAATTTAATTTTAATTTTAATTTACTTGACAACGGCACCTGGGTGGAGCTTTATGCCGACGACCAACTCTTTGCAGCAAGAAACTTGCCGCGCCGAGAGGATGAACCACTACAACCGCTAGGGATGCAGGGGCCGCCGTGACTCAGAGGCAGCGAGCTACCCACTGAGCCAACGACGCGGCCAACCCCTAGATATCTTTACACCATTCAAAAAGAGGACAAAATGGCGCATCTTTTTAAGTCATTCAAGAAAAGAGAGAGCTAGGGCAAAACGGCCTTCAAATTCGTTCTTTTCGATCAAAACTACATCTACATGTAAATTTTCAACAATCTCATTCAATTCTTTGCTTCCTCATGGACCGCAAAATGGCCATTTTGGCTCCGCTTTCTCGTGCAGTGACAATTAAACAGGAAATTGTAATACCCGGACCAAATATGCCAGACCCAGACCAAATCTAGCACCATATTTGGTCCAGCCGGGGATACGATATGGCGTGACGCAACAAAATTTGCAAAAATCGCGAAAAATGGCGACATTTTTTTAAAATTTCACATAGAGGAAACATAGGCAGGAAACTTGAAATTTGGCTGAAACTTCCTGAATGGGTTATTCTTGAACGCCGGAATCGATTATGACACTTCGGGGTCTGAAAACCTCACTCTAATACCGTAATTCGGCTTCCAATAAGGGGTGGTACCGCTTCAAGAAAACGGATTTGTCCTCTGGCAAATTTTCTTACAACAGTTTGCCTTTTGTTTTATCATACCAAATTTGGTCTTTTCTGTTGTTTTTCTAACAGTTTTGAGTCAGTCTAGTCTTCAGTAGGAAAATATCGAAATTTTTTAAAACATATTAATATAACTATACATATATGTTTTTTCGTCAATCAAACATATAAATCACACATATAATTATATGTTTCTGAAAATTGAATATGCACATATTTTTAAACATAAAACATATTTGTGTAAGTCGCTTATTCACTTATATTTTTGTCTTAATTTTCGATAATTCAAACTTGAGATTCGAATTTCTTGTTTAAAACGGTTTGCAACAATTTGGATAGCTCTCTCAGATTCAATAAGTTTAAGTGAGAGTCAGATTTTGGAAAAGTTCACTGTCAAACAGCAACCAAAAAGTCTTGAAATCTTGAATTCCTCTAGTAAAAATACGTATATGTTTCCAGAAACATATTGGCCTCAAAACATATAAATATAAAACATATGTTGACATGCAAACATATTGAGAAACATAAACATATATGTTTTCCCAAAAACAAACATATTTATGTTTTAAAACATATACATAAAACATATAGTTTTTCCACAGTGGTCTAACCTATTACGCATCTCAGAAAGTCCATTTTTTTAACTGTAAAATAGCAGTAAATTAGTTATTTTTAACTTGAGTTTTTTCTAGTGTTGTTATGACTACTAGTCAAAGTCAAAGTCAAAGTTAATACTTTTATGATATCACAGTCAAACAGACAGGTAGTCAAAGTCAAAGTTTGACTACCTTCGGTACCATAAATGCGTAGTCAAACGAAGACCAGGTAGTCAAACCGTTTGACTATGACTACATTTTGTTATAAGAAGCAGGCTTTTCAAGCGTATTTTAACCCTTTTTGCTGTTTACAACAAAAATATTTTAGAAACTTGAAACATTCTTAATCACTAAAGAACACCAAACAAAGTTTTTCTCTAAAATTTTGAAACAATGAAGTGAAGGGCCAGTCAGTGAATCGAATCTCTGCTTGATGTAAGTTCTACAGTTCCACCAAATCAGGATTAAAATTATGACGTGCAGTAGAATGCACTTTTTAGTTAGAGAAAAAGTCAAAATTTTTTCACAAGCACACACAAACGGCGCATTATTCTACTTTATGGCGCGTTTTCCCCAGCATATTGTTCATGTTTAACAATTAATTTTGAAGAAAAAAAGAACGATTCTGTGATACTGTTTAGTGGCTAACAACTGTTTATTTCAGTATAAACGATTTATTGATTTAGTCAGAAGCTTTTTTGGCTGACGGTTGGTGACTGAAACATGATAAATCAACCAAACTGTCAATTTTGCTCTGTGTCAAAAAGTAGTCAAAGTAGTCAAACCGATGCTCATCATAGTCAAATGGTTTGACTACAATATAGTGAAAGGTGACTACTTGGGTATTGTACTCAAACCA